>JABUQX010043615.1:10000-25000 GCA_015478945.1 Trachelipus rathkii | reverse complement strand
ACTCTCATCTAACGTGTCTACAACAACTACTGCTATCACCACTCAAAATCCTACCTCTACTTCTTCCTCTATACTTCCTCCACTTTCTCAAGCTAATACTGACGTTTCACTTTCCTTAAACTATCCTTCTCCTCTTTCTACTCATGCCTATTCGTTTGGTAACTTTCCTTATTCTTCTGTTTCTCATTCACTTCCTTCTTCTTATAGTTTTCCTTATTCTCAAGGTTTTTCGTTTCCCCAATTCAATCCTTTACAACATCCGGTTCAATCTTCACATCCTCAAATTAACCCTTCTCAACTATCTCCGCATCCTTCAGTTCATCCTGCTGATCCTAATCAAATTCCTTTTCCTCCTTCGGTGCAAACTGTGCATTATATGCCAGTTCTGACCCGAAATATAACTCTGGTAAGCCAAGTTTATGGTTTACCATTGTTAAATCTGTATTTCCTACTTCGTTTTCCATTCAACAGAAGTATGCTGCTACTATCGCAGCTCTGCCTAACACTGTCCTGGAGCAGTTGCAGGACGCTCTCCCTACTATATTGTCTTCTGAGAACCCCTTTCAGACTCTAGAAGACATCCTAGTTGAACGTTTCGAGATACCCAAAGAGGAGAAACTAAAGCAATTGATTTCAGGGGAAGTACTGGGGGACAGCAAGCCATCCCAGCTTATGCAGCGGATGCTGGTCTTGCGTAATGACCCCAATCCCAGTGCCGACAGCCAGGCAATGTTCCTTGAACTTTGGCTCAATCGCCTGCCTCTCGAAATGCGCCGTTTGATGGCGTTAATCAACCCTAGCTCCACGCTAGAAGAGTACGGTCAAATGGCGGACCGCATTCATACCCCTAAATCTGACACTCTTTCGTCTTCTTCTGTGTCAGCTGTTGCTTCTGGGTTTTCACCACCCTCACAATTGAATCCTACAATAACTACTCTTCATATTGATGCACTTCGTCAGGAGATGACAAGTGCTAACCAGGCACTGAGGCAGGAATTTGCTAATTCCAATAGTGCAAACTATAATTCTCTGTCACAGAGGATAACTAGACTGGAGGAGACAATGGCTTCAATGGCAGCGACCTTGCATGCCATGAATATAACGCAACAGGCGTCCTTGCAGGCTCAGCAACGTCCTCAATTTTCGCGTTCATTCTCGCCCCGCAGACCTCGCTCTCCATCTCCTCGTCCTATCACCAACAATCCTGCAGATGCTCAACCAGGGGTCTGTTTCTTCCACAGCAGGTTTGGTGCATCTGCTAAGAAGTGTACCATTCCGTGCACTAATTCCCATTTGCTTACTACCCAAAATTCCCAACTGGGAAACTCGTAAGCCAATCAGCGGAATCAGCAGCTGAGGTGGCTTCAGTGAACAACTCAAGGCTGATGATTTACGATCCCACCACCCGCCAGCGTTTTCTAGTCGACACCGGAGCGGAAGTATCTTTACTACCAGCCTCGTCTTCAAAATTTCCTCTTTCTCCTACTGACACTACCCTCCGTGCAGCTAATGGTACGTCCATTAAGGTCTATGGTGAACGGTCCTGTTCCCTAGACCTTGGCCTTCGCCGAGTTTTCCGTTGGGTATTCATTGTTGCAGATGTGGCATACCCTATCCTAGGTGCCGATTTTTTAGAGCACTTCAACCTCTTGGTTGATATTAGGAATCGACGTTTGCTCGACGGGAATACCGACCTTAAGGTGTCTGGTGTTCTCCAAGTTTTCACGTTAGGTTCCATTTCCGTTGTCAATTCTGACATTTCTAATCCTTTTCTTAATATGGTTCTCGCTCAGATTTTCCTGATCTTCTTCGTCCTTGTTCTTCTCTACTGCCTGTCAAACATGATGTGCAACATCATATTGAAACGACAGGACCTCCAGTTTCTGCTCGTGCTAGGCGTCTCGCTCCTGACAGACTTCGAGCGGCACGTGCAGAATTCGAACATATGCTCGAATTAGGGATTGTCCGTCCTTCTAAATCTGCTTGGGCATCCCCTCTTCATTTGGTCCCTAAACCAAATTCTCTGGATTGGCGTCCGTGCTCAGACTACCGTGCCCTTAATGGTGTTACTGTCCCAGATCGGTACCCAGTCCCGCACATCCAGAGTTTCAACTCTAATATTCATGGCTCCACTATTTTCTCTAAAATCGACTTAGTGAGAGCATTTCATCAAATTCCAGTGGCCGCTCAGGATATCCCAAAGACGGCGGTGATAACGCCCTTTGGGTTATTCGAGTATCTTCGTGTGCCATACGGATTGAGGAATGCCGCCCAAACGTTCCAACGTTTCATAGACACGGTACTTCGCGGCCTACCCTTTTGTTGGGTTTATATCGACGATATTCTGATAGCCAGTACTTCAGCAGAGGAGCATGAAGACCATCTCAAAGCTGTCTTCACCCGTCTGAATGAGTATGGTATCAGAATAAACGCCGATAAATGTGTCTTTGGAGTTTCCTCTTTGACATTTTTAGGCCACACTGTGACAGCAGAAGGCATAACACCTTTCGAAGACCGTGTTTCTGCAATACGTGATTTTCCATTCCCCGAAACTCAGCGAAACCTTCGACAGTTTTTGGGAATGGTTAATTTTTACCATCGGTTCATCCCACGGGCAGCCGCTTTACTTGCACCACTTTCTTCACTTATTAAGCCCAAGAAGCGAGGGTTGTCCACCAAAATTCCTTGGACGCCGGAAACTCGTGAGGCATTTATTGCCACGAAAAATGCTCTTGCGGACAGTACTCTCCTTATGCATCCAAAAGAGGACGCACCGACTCGTATACAGGCCGATGCATCCAATTTTGCAATAGGGGGAGTGCTACAGCAGCTTCAAAACGAGCATTGGGTTCCCCTTGCATTTTTCTCTAAAAAACTCCAACCGGCTGAGACCCGGTATAGTACCTTCAGCCGTGAGCTCCTCGCCATTTACAAAGCGATCCGGCATTTTAGGTATTTCTTGGAAGGTCGGGAATTCCATGTTCTGACCGACCACAAACCGATAATTTTCGCCATTAAATCACGTCATGAACGGCATAATCCGCGTGAAGCTCGTCATATGGAGTACATCGCCCAGTTTACTTCTGATATAAGGCACATTTCAGGAGTGGACAACGATACTGCGGATGCTCTGTCACGAATTCATGTGGATTCCATCTCACCACTTACATCTTTAGATTACGAAGCTTTGGTCGAGGCTCAGGAATCAGAAAGTATTTCACTCTCAGACGACACATCTCTCCAACTGAGACGAATTACGCTTCCGAATGTGTCCAAACCAGTTCTTTGCGACCTTTCAACAGGTTCTCCTCGTCCTTTAGTTCCACAGTCTTTTCGTAAAATTGTTTTTCTTACTTTGCATTCTCTATCACATCCTGGAGTAAAGGCTTCACAAAAGTTAATTTCTTCACGTTTTGTTTGGCCTGGCATCAACTCTGATGTGAAAAATTGGACCCGTGCATGTTTTTCCTGCCAAAAACACAAGGTCCATAAACACACCAAAGCTCCTCTCGGAAAATTCCTTCCTCCTTCGGAACGTTTCGATAAGGTTCATATTGACCTTGTCGGGCCTCTTCCTCCTTCAGAGGGATTTTCTTATCTTCTCACCTGCATTGATCGCTTTACTAGGTGGCCGGAAGCTATTCCACTTCCGGATATCAAAGCCGAGACTGTTGCGAAAGCTTTTGTCTTTCATTGGATCTCGCGTTTTGGTGTGCCTTCCACCGTCACCACTGATCAAGGCAGACAGTTCGAGTCTTTTCTTTTTAAAGACCTTATGACACTCCTAGGCACTTCTCGAGTGCGCACCACCAGCTACCATCCTGTCTCGAACGGAATTATTGAACGGTTCCATCGTCAATTAAAAGCATCCCTTGCTTGTGCCATGGAACACGAGAATTGGATTGAAGCGTTGCCATTAGTTCTCTTAGGAATTCGGTCCTCCCTTAAATCAGATCTCAACTCCACTTCTGCAGAGCTGGTTTATGGAACCACCCTTCGTCTTCCTGGTGAGTTCTTTGACAACACTAGTCCTCTTCCTGTCGATCCTAATTCCTACGTTTCTCGTCTGAAGAAATGTGCTTCCTCATGGAAGCCTACTCCGACTCGTTCTACAACAATCCATTCTTACATTCCTTCTGACCTTACTTCTTGTTCTCATGTTTTCGTTCGCATTGACTGTCACAGAAGGCCTTTCTCACCCAAGTACGAAGGTCCCTTTCCAGTCCTGCGACGTTCACCAAAATTCTTTACTGTCCAACGACCAGGTAGAGAGGAAGTCATTTCTATCGATCGACTGAAACCTGCCTTTTTGGAATCAGAACTGTCAGATGACATTGATCTTGTTCCTCCTTCTCCAGGTGTTTTTCTTCCTGTGTCTCATACTCCGGTTCCTGTACCTACCGTTCCGGTTTCTTCTCCTTCATTACCTCAAGTTTCAAGTCTTCCTGACGTCTTACCTTTCCCATCGGTACCTACTTCCAGTTTCCTACCTCAATCTTCCGACTCACGACTGGCACCTCAACCTAAGAAGTCTGCCTTACGACGGATACCTCGAAGTACCCCTCTTCAGGTTTGTTTTCCAGCTCAGCCCTGCACCTTTTCGAGATATGGCAGACCCATTCGGGCACCTCAAAGGTATCCTTTGTGATCTGTCCTCTGACCCTGCCATCATCTCTAGGGGGAGTACTGTAGGGGTTCGCCCGTCGGCACTGACTTGTTGAGGTTGTTGGTTGTGTGTTGTATTGAGGTTAATCTTATGGATCCTGTTTAGTATTCTTTAAACTTAACTAGCTATTTTTGTTTAACTGTGATAGGTTGTAAAAGGATCCTTAGGAGCCTCCTAGGGGTCTGCCCATTCTATTGTTTGTTTTTTTTGTCGAGCCGTAACACCCTTGTTACGTTCTCCTTTGAGACCGACTCTGTCGGCAGTTCTTCTACTATACTTCTTGTAGTTCTCTTTGCTTTTCCATACACTGTTCTTGTAGTTTCTTTTAGTCATTTACTAACTTACCTAACTTTTTATGTACTTTACTAATTATTTCTCTCTCATTCTTCCCTACAGACAAGGAATTTATGATTAATCTTTAACTTACTTTAGATATTTTTAAACTTAACATATCACCATAATTTTCCTGTAATTACATTAATTGGATTAGCCGAAGGAAGTGGCTCTTATCTTATCTAGTTATCTCTATTTAGTTTTGATGAACTCATATTTTATTATCTTTCTTCTTAAATGTCGAGTTCCATGATAATATTTGGAGGAACTCTCGTGATGGTGTTATGAAGAACACCTTGTGTTAATCTCGTCTTATATTAAAAACAACTTATTATAGGACCATCCACAACTGAATCATAATTAATTAATTGTACATTGAATGCAGCTTGATTAATTTTAATTACAACTGCAATTACTATTACCTTAATTATATATATGTAAAAACATTATAATATCATTATTTTATGTATATATATAATATATATATTATTATTTATAAATAATCTGTAACCCAGCCTTTCTATTGATTAAACTTACATTGTTAGAAACACCATATAATTCTCCTAGTGTTGTAATTTATATATAAATTTTTACTAATTAAAAACAATCACGAAGATAGAAGGTCGAGTAGACCAAGCTTTCCTAATTTTCTATATAATATATATATATATATATATATATATATATATATATATATATATATATATAGTATATATATATATATATATATATATATATAATAGTGGCGTGCAGTGACCCATTATGCCGGTCATGCAATAATATATATATATATATATATATATATATATATATATATATATATATATATATATATCTATATATATATATATTAAGTTATATATATATATATATATATTCTTTCTTTCTTTCTTCACCTTCCTCTTTGCCCCAAGATTGGGGGTAAGGTGCTGTACAAGCATCGGAAAAGAAAAGCAGTAGGAGAACATGACAAACGTCGAAAAGAAAGCCCAGCCTTACTCCCCCTCTCTCTGTATCATTAATTAGTGAGAGCTTCGTCTGTGATAGAAAATCACCTAGATATTTCATGGACCGCGACGACCTCGTTGTTTTATGGTAATCGTCAATGGGCAGGGTTCATCCCCTGGGTCGCAGTGTACTACAACCATGCCCCCATACAAAACCCCGCCATTCTCTCCTATCATGCACCTTTATTCTCGCCTCTGCCAAACTCACATTTCTCTCCTTCAGACATCCGTTCACCGACTCAATCCACTTTCTCTTCGGTCTCCCAGCCGGTTGGTTCCCAACACACTCACCACTATACATCCGCTTAACCAACCTACTATCATTCATCCTTTCCACATGACCAAACCCATCTTAACACACTTTCATTTATTTCTCCATTTACCCCTTTCTTCACAATACACAACTCTCTAATACTGCTCATTCCCTCTCTCATCAATTCTTCTCACACCTAGCACACCCCTAAGATTGTCCATCTGAACACATTGTCCTTTAGATCTATACTTCTTATTCCAGACCATAGTCTCACTACCATACAATAACACAGGTAACAACATACCCTCATGTAAGACCCTAGCACACTCAAGACTTAGTCCCTTTGCATTCACCAACGATTTAATTGCACCAGCCACCTTCCTGCCATTCACAACTTTCCTACTACACTCTGCATCATCCGTTCCCTTCTCATCCAACATATACCCTAAATATTTAAACCTGTGGACACTTGTTCTAATGTCAACACCATCATAATCTCACACTGAGAGTGTCCTCACCTACAACCATAACCTTACTCTTATCCACGTTTACTTTCAAGCTCCCTCCTTTCACACACCCTGCCAAATTTCTCTATCAATCCTCTCAAACTCTTCAGATTCGCCACACAACCAAATCATCCGCATACAGTAGGTAGGGCACCCTCCACTCATCTCCATTCTCCACCATTCTAACACCATTTCCTGCCATCCCCACCTCAAATTCTTTCATAACCCCATCCATATACAAATTGAATAACCAAGGAGACATAACACAACCCTGTCTTACTCCGCTTTTAATCCTAAACCAATCACCATTGACACCATTTATTCTACACACGCTTCACTATCGTCATACATTCTTCTGATTCCATTCAGGAGCCTTCCACCACCAACACATCATATCACTAACACCTGCCATAACGCCTTCCCTATTAACTCTATCATACGCCTGTTGCAAATCCATAAAACCTAAATACAATTTATTCTTCTTCTCCCTCATTTTCTCAATCATTTGTTTCAATGTAAAGATTTGATCCACACATCCTCTACCACTCCTAAACGCACCTTGTTCCTCACCAATCAGTCCTCTCAGTCACTCGACGCACTCTTTCGACCAAAATACCAGCATATATCTTCCCTACAACACTCAATAAACTTATTCCCCTATAATTTCTACAGTTCCCCTTATCTCCTTTACCCTTATATAAGGGTACTATTACCGCTCTCCTCCAATCCCTTGGAACTATACCCTCCATAAACGCTTTATTACACAACTTCCAAATCCAATCAATCACCATCTCGCCTCCGTTCTTGATCATTTCACTAGTAATTTCATCTATACCTGCAGATTTACCATTCTTCAACTTTCACTCTACCTATTACCTCCTCCATACTAATAACCTCATCCCCAAAATACCTATTCCTTCTTGCACCATCAAAACCACACACATTCACTAACACCTCATCATTACTGTTAATATTGTGCAGATTCTCGAAGTGTTCTTTCCACACTCCCCTCACATACATTTCATCAGTTACAAAAGCACCATCCCTATTCATTATTCTAAGCAGATTCCCCTTATTCTCATTCTCAACCTTTCGCGCTTCCTTCCAGAAGAGCTTCCTATTCCCTTGTAGGTCCTCATTCATCCTCCTTCCAAACTGTTCATTTACCTCTTGTTTTCTCCTACGTATACACCTTTTAGTATTTCTTTTTTCCTCCTTATATAATTCCAAGCATCTTTCTTTTTGAATCTTCATCATTGGCTTGTTTAACACTTCCAATCTTGCCACTTTTTGACCTTTACTCTCGCATCACCTCTTCATTCCACTGTTCACTATTAACATTCTTACTTCCTACTTTAGCACATCCACACACTTCCTTTGCACTACTAACAATTGCTTCCTTCATTTGCCCCAGATTTGTTCAGTATCAACTCTTTCACATTCAACCGTTTTACTAGCGAGCGCTCTAACATCTTATCCTTATTATCTTGCACACTTAAATCCTCACTTAATTTACTCCACTTCCTTCCTTACCTCTTCCCTCTCCATCCAAGCCCCCACTAACTTAATTCTTACATAGAACAACATAATGATCCGATAATCCTATTCCAAACCCCCAACTGATTTAACATCCAACACATACTTCAACATCTCCTTCTTTCACCAACACTAAATCAATCATACTTTCACTTCGATACCATCTCTACCTACAATTCAACTCTAGTATACTTATGGATACTCTTTGTGTTTAAAGAAAGTATTACTTCTTACACACATACCCCTCTCTTCACAGAAATCAATCACCTTCCTACATTCTCATTTTCTCCCGCCACCCCAAAAACCACCTGTTATACCATCCCTTTTTTGATCACCTATCCAACCATTCAGGTCCCCAAAACTATCAATCTGAAGCTCCTACTCACCCCATCCAGAACATCATTCAGATTATCCCAAAAATCGTGTACTCTCTTCAACGTTTCTCAGATGGACCATACGTCACAACCACACATACCTTGACCTTTTCAAACTTAAATTTAACCATTAGGATTCTAGGACTCACACAATCAAAGTCTACTATAGCTTCATACCACAGGTCACTCATCAAAATTGCAACTCCTCTTCCTCTCTTCCCCCTCTCATTCTTTCCACACCAGCACGCACACATTTCACATCACACTACCAATTTCACCTTTCCTTTCATCTTTGTTTCAGTCATGGTGGCAAATCAAATTTGCCCTTTCTAAATACATCCATCAACTCTCTCTCCTCTCTCCTCAACATTTATTCCTCTGACATTCCATGTAACTGGCTACGATCTTCATACACTCGCCGAAAGATAGAAGGCCCTTTACGGCGATCACGACCTTCTCCGAGGCCTGCATTAGCATTCTGGCAAGAAATAGATGGTAGTAGGCAGCCAACCCAACTACCACCGCCCCTTAGTCGACTTTTACGACACGCAGGATTAGCTGGGAATATATATATATATATATATATATATATATATATATATATATATATATATATATATATATATATATATATATATATATATATATATTTATATATTTAAATATATATAGGGAAAATATATATATATATATATATATATATATATATATATATATATATATATATATATATATATATATATATATATATATATATATATATATATATATATATATATTTAGATTATAATTATATACTTACCTTATTTGAATATAAAATCCATCCTCCTTTCCTTTTTTATGAATTCATTTATAATTCTTTCAGAAAAATCTTCTGAATTTCTTAACTTCAAGAGAAGGTTCCTTTCTATTGACATCATTGAAATACTTGACAATCGAGTTTCGCTTGTTGTATTCCTCTGATATGCTTTAATTCTTTCAATGAAAGCTTCTTTCTACTGTTGCTGTTGTAGATGATATCGTAGGCAATGAGCTGGCAAAGTTTAAAAATTCAGGCATAACTTCATAAAGTTCATTGTCTTGGAAGTGTTTTATTAGTTGTACAATACTTTTATTTCTAAAATCATCCGAAGAATACACAACTATCAATTCGTTCTGCAGTCGAATTTTGTCAAAATGGTTTCCGTAAATTATGCTTAGAGACTCGAAAGGTTTCTTAGGAAAATCTTTTGCGTATTGTTTAAAATTATGACTGTTTAATAGTTCTATAAAAACAAGAACTTCCAGAGATTTAAATCTGACTCTTCTTAGTTGATTCACAACTGTTTGATAGATGTTATTATATAGATTTCTATAGTAATCATGATGTTTTTCTGATCGAAAATTTCCTTTAACATTGTCATATATTTTAGAGAAAATATCTTGTTTTTCCTCAATCAATTTAGTAGTTTTCCTAACTTCATTAGCACAATAAGTAATATCCAAACTTTTTGACTGAAGGACATTAAATAAAACATCAGTAAAGGAAAATATTTCACTAAATGCTTCAAGTAGAAAAATAAATTTAAAATCACCTAATTTGTGCTTGAATCCAATTGCGGAATTGATAGTTATTCCATCCCATTTCTCTACATTATCAATTATTTCATCAAATAACTCAATCAATAAAGATATATTTTCTTTGGCAATATGAACTAAGCGAGAATGATAACTTTGTACGTTTGGCAGGGTTTTATCTTTTCTCCATGTTTAGGTTTTTTCAGCTTAAAATTTTAACATCAACTGTTATAATTATTTTTATTATTATTATTATTATTATTATTATTATTATTATTATTATTATTATTATTATTATTATTATTATTATTATTATTATTATTATTATTATTATTATTATTATTAATTATTATTATTTTTATATATATATATATATATATATATATATATATATATATATATATATATATATATATATATATATATATATATATATATATATATATATATATATATATATATGAAGACGATGCTGAAATACGTTGAGTATACGAGTGGAAAATCTGGGTGTCATGCTATTGGAGTACAGCTTTTGTTCGGCCTTGTATTAATAATAGGAAATTCACCCGTAAACGCGGTCGCTGCGGGAGATATTTTTAAATGCTACTCAATGAGAAACTGTCATGCTAGCATTAGTTTAATATAAGTGTTGAATATTGAAGAATTTTAAAATGAATTTAAGATTTTAACACCATAACTTGGCGTAATTTTGTTTCCTGTTCTTTATTATTAGTTTGTAAGCATTTTTTTATATAATAAGAATTTAGCAAAATTCTATATTTCTTTGGTCATGCTCAGCATGACTTGCATGCCCTGAATGCACGCCACTGATATATATATATATATATATATATATATATATATATATATATATATATATATATATATAAATATATATAAATAAATATTGAATATTTTTTATCTAAAAGCACTGAGTACAAAAATATATATATATATATATATATATATATATATATATATATATATATATATATATATATATATATATATATATATATATATATATATATATATATATATATTTTTTATATATATATATATATATATATATATATATATATATATATATATATATATATATATATATATATATATATATATATATATATATATATATATATATATATATATATATATATATATATATATATCAGGCTTGGTACAAGTACTTGTACTTAAGTACATTTTTTGAGTATTTGTATTTGCAGTATATAAATCCCAGTGTACTTGTACTTGCACCTTTTGTACTTGAAAATTGCAATGTACTTGCAAGTACTTTTGGCATTTTTAACTTTCCAATATTTTTTTTTTTTTTTTTTTATCATTTTCCTATGTATTGATATTATTATTTCTTATATATATATATATATATATATATATATATATATATATATATATATATATATACTATATATATATATATATATATATATATATATATATATATACCGTAAGACGGGGCAATTCGGTCCAAAATCAGGGGTACTCAAAATGCTAAGGTTTATGGAGACTTTATTTTTTTTTTTCAAAAATTTTTTTATATTTTAATGCTATCCTTTAGGAGTAAAATTAGTATGTTGTATTTGTATATATAATATAGGATTAATGTTAGAAGCCGATAAGTAACGTGGACCGAATTGCCCCACGATTTTGGGGGGCGGGGCAATTTGGTCCACTTCAATTTTCACATCCCTAAGAATCCTCAATTAAAGTGTTTTATTTAATAAATTATGATAAGTCAGTTTTCATTTTTAAACATAATGGTATTACAATATTATTTTAAGAAATTGGGTTCGAAAATGTAATAAAATGTTTGAGTTTTTGTCAAACTGCAAAATCTTTAAAAAAAGGCTCGCCTAACGTAAGGAATTTCCTTAATTCTGTAAGGTTGCTATTCATTTTTATTCTGTATTATACAGAATTAAGGAAATTCTTTACGTTTGGTGAGCGTTTTTTTACGATTTTGCGATGTTTGACAAAAATGAACGCAAACGCTGTTTGACAAAAATGAACGCAAGCTCAAGCGTTTTAGGTATCTTTTTAAACATAATGGTATTACAATATTATTTTAAGAAATTGGGTTTGAAAACTAATAAAATGTTCGAGTTTAGGTTCGTTTTTGAACAACGTAAAATCGTAAATGTTTCACCAAACGGTTGAATTTCTTTAATTCTTTTGTATTCTATATTACATGTATCTAAGAAAATCTTTTACGTTTGGTGAGGCTTTACGATTTTGTGTTGTTTGACAAAACAATCAAACAGCATACACTCGTAAGGTTGCAATTCTTTTATTTTATATTATATGTAATTTAAGGAAATTTACGTTTTGTGATGTTTCTTTTACGATTTTGCGCTGTTTTGACAAAAACGAACGCAATGCGTTTGACAAAACGAATGCAAACTTCCGAGCGTTTTAGGTATACATGTTTATGATCCAAATGCAAGAACGAAATATGGTCTAGCACAAATATCATCATTTGATATCTGGATCTGTTGTAGTTACTTCTTTTGCGTAAAAGGAACCATCTTAAGGAAAAATTTAGATAGGTTACTTGTAGCCCGTTGAAAACTTACCACTCCATTCTGCTGTAAAAAATGATTTTTAAACATTATATTTCGGACATCTTTTTGTAAAAGATTATTAAAAATTTAATTTAATGAAGATTTCAATGTGACCGAATTGCCTCACGCAAATTTTTAAACCTGGACTGAATTGCCCTCATGTATAAGAATTTTTATAATAAACATATTTATCTCTTGCCTGAATGACTCCAACGATTGCATTATGGTTATTGAACTATTTTTAAGTACTATATCTTGGTACCAATAATGTAGTACAATTATTTTGACCTGTATGATTCTTAATAAGCCTAAAATTTACCTGATTTTATAGTGCTCAGAAAAAAAAAAAATCACAAAATTAATGGACTTAAATTAAATAATGGTAAAGTTATCAATTCAAGATATAAAATACAGATTAATGGCATCTTAAAGATTATATTTTTTACATCGTATAGCTATTTTGAGCCACTGACTGAATTGCCCACGTGGACTGAGACCAGTCCAGTGGACTGAATCAACCTTTCACCCATGGTAGAGGTAAATATATATATATATATTCATTCAAAAATAAAACTCCATATATGATTATAAAAAATATTTCTATATAGAGATATATATATATATATATATATATATATAACATATATATATATATATATATATATATATATATATATATATATATATATATATATATATATATATATATATGAGAGAGGGGGGTTGGTTGATGGAAGTTATGTAACAAAGCGTTTAGGTATAGTTCCAGGGATGGAGGAGAGCAATAATAATACCTATATATATGGTATATATATATATATATATATATATTAGTTATATATATATATATATACATAGTATATATATATATATATATATATATATATATATATATATGTAATGTGGATGGGTATAGCCAGTCCTGCATTATAAGGGAATTAGTTTGAGTGTTGTAGGTGATATAATATATTTTGGCTGGAGAGCATCATGACTAAATGACTGACTTGTGAAGAACAAGGTAAGCGTTTATGGTAGAGGATGTGTGAATCAAATATTTACTTTGAAACAAATGATTGTTAAAATGAGGGAGGAGAATAATAAATTGTATTAAGTTTTATAGATTTGCAACAGGCATATGATAGGATTAATAGGAAAGCTCTATGGCAGGTGTTAGTGATATGGTGTTGTGGTAGGCTTCTTGAATGAAATCAAAAGTATGTATGACGAAGGTGAAGCGTGTGTAAGAATAGTGGAACAAAGTGATTGGTTTAATATTTATAGCTGAGTGGCAGGGATGTGTTATGTCTCCTTGGTTTAATTTATATTTGGATGGGGTTATGAAAGAGTTAGTGGTGGGGGTGGCAAGGGATGGTTAGAATGATGGAGAATGGAAGAGAGTGGAGGGTTTCCTACCTATTATATGAGGATGGTTTGGTTTTGTGTGGCGAGTCTGAAGAGAGATTGAGAGTGATTGGTAGAGAGATCTGGCAGGTGTAAAAGGAGGGTTTGAAAGTGCCTTATGCGCAAGGTTATGGTTGGGAGAGGACAGTTATTGTAGTTGTTAGATGTGTACAGCCAAACTCAAGTGTCTGAGTTTAAATGTTTAGAATATATGTTGTATGAAAAGGGAACGGATGATGCAGTGTAGTAGGAAAGTTGTGAATGGCAGGAAGGTGACTGGTGCAATTAAATCCTTGGTGGATGTAAAAGGACTAAGTCTTGAGTACGCTAGGGTCTTACTTGAGGATATGTTGTTATCTGTGTTAATGTATAGTAGCGAGACTATGGTCTGGAATAAGAGGTATAGATCTAAAGTTCAATGTGTTCAGATGGACAATCTTAGGAGTGTTAGGTGTGAGAAGAATTGATAAAATGAGGAATGAACGTATTAGAGAGTTGTGTAGTGTGAGGAAAGGGTAAATAAGAGAATAAATGAAAGTACGTTGAGATGGCTTGGTCATGTGGAAAGAATAGATAATAGTCGGTTGGTTAAACGGATGTATAGTGGTTAGTGTGCTGGGAATCAACCG
The DNA here is from genome assembly GCA_015478945.1 of Trachelipus rathkii. Lineage (NCBI taxonomy): Eukaryota > Metazoa > Arthropoda > Malacostraca > Isopoda > Trachelipodidae > Trachelipus > Trachelipus rathkii. The sequence goes on along the minus strand of JABUQX010043615.1, from coordinate 10,153 downwards.
GCTGGGAGACCAAAGAAAAGGTGGATTGAGTCAGTAAAGGAATGCCTGGAAGAGAGAAATGTGAGTTTGACAGAGGCGAGAAGAAAGGTGCATAATAGGAGTGAATGGTGGGGTTTTGTGAGGGGTATGGTCGTGGCCAACCTGGCCAAGAGA
>JABUQX010043615.1:0-7500 GCA_015478945.1 Trachelipus rathkii | reverse complement strand
CAAACTACAAAAAAGCAGACTGGACACAATTCACCAACTATATAGAAAACAACATACATCCCCTAAATATCACAAACGCACCAACACTCAACAAAGCCATACAAAACTTCACTTCTCTAATCCAAAAAGCAGCTAACAAATCCATTCCCAGAGGATACATCAAAAAATACAACCCAACCCTAACACCTGAAATAGAACAACTAATCAAACAACGCAACTCACTCAGAAAAATAATACCCACATCACTCCAAACGACAACACAGATTAACGCCCTAAACACCCAAATCATAAACTTAACAAACACACATTCTTCAAACAACTTCCAAACCTTCCTCACCAAGAACATCCAACACACGAATAACACCAGAATGTGGAAAACAATAAATACACTGAAAAACTCAACCAACCAACAAACACACACTCACGAATCCATCAAAAACCCAAACACACAAAACCCCCAATCCAACAAAAAAACAAGCAAACATTCTCGCAACTCGCTTTGCAAAGCTGTCAAAAACCCACACACCCTCAAAACAGAAAAATCATCAAAGCTCTCAAGAAAATAAAACTCAACCATGACCCAACAATAGAAATAACCATAACTGACCTAGAAAACACAACAAAGACACTTAAAACTCACCTGCAACTGGCCCAAACAACATCTCAAAACAAACACCTCAAACACCTAGGGAACACAGCTTTAGCTCAATTAGCACAAATATATATTAGTTCCATCAGCCTAAATTTCATTCCCACTATCTGGAGAAAAGTTATTTTTATACCCAAGCTAAAACCTGAAAGACACCTCTGACCCTTCATCATATTGCCCCATCTTTCTATTATCAACACTATGCAAACTACTAGAAAAAACCATACTAAACAAAATAACCACACATCATCAAACACAAATTCCAACACAGTTTCAAACAAAACCATTCAACTACAACCTCATAAACATTATTCAACCTACAATCAACGGCCTAAACTCAAAACCCACTCATAAAACAATAATCATAGCAGTCAACATCAAAAAAGCATTAAATACAGTACCTAAACATAACTTGATCCACAAAATAACAAAATCTAACATCTCCACGAGTCTAAAGAAATGGATTTCCAATTTCCTATCAGGAAGAACAGCACAAATACAAACAAACAATACAAAATCCAGAACAGTAAACACCAATAACAGAGTACCCCAAGGCGCAATACTGTCCCCCACACTATTCAACACCAATCTCCCTCAACCACAAACAGAACACAATTTCATAACAACCTACGCAGATGACATTACCATAGCCACTACACACCAGAACCTAAACACGGCCACAAATCTGACACAATACATCAACCAACTTCAAACATGGTTGACAGAAAGCAATGTCCACCTCACCAAACAAATCATCAATTACTTTAATCACCACCGACTGCCAACTTTACTACAACCCTCAAGTCTATAAGAACATTACCATACCCTTCAACAAAACTCCCAAAATCTTTGGAGTAACACTTGACTCTCTTCTCACATTTTCACTAAACACACAGACCACATAATTTCATCTGCAAACAAGAAACTGAACATATTAAGAACCATTGCTGGCACAGACTTCACAAACAATAAACAGACATCCACCACCTTATACAAACTATCCATTCGGCAGACTAAACTACGTCTTTCCAACTTTGCACCCACCACTGAAAAAACAACACTCCAAACAACACAAAACAAAGCACTTAGAATCATAACAGGATGCACATCGCCACCACCACAACAACACATACGCGAAGAAGCCAAAATACTACCCTTAGACACACACCTGGTTATGATAGGGCACACAATTCTTTACCAAAACCCAAACACCAACACCCATGTCACATTGCCCTCTCTAACCAGCTCTATATTACAAACAAATTCTGAATAACATTCCACCTCCACCAAACAACACATCATACACCAAACAAATTCACATGATACTAAGAGAAAACTACTTAAGACGCAGACCACCAAACAACACTCTAAACAAACTTCACCAGAAATAACACCAGATTTCAACTCCCCACCAAGAACCAGTCGGTCATCTTTGGCCATATTAAGATGCGCCCATCACCCTAACTTACAATATTACAAACAGATTCAAACTCAACCAAACCACCACAAACATCTGTCAAAACTGTAACCAGGTCCTGGAGAACACATCTCACTTTTTTCTCCCCCGTCTATCTAACTCTCAACCCAGAGAAATCTGGAACATTTCATCCAGGGTATACATCCCATGATAGGGTGGTCAGGGGTGAGAAGGTCAAGGTACCTGTATACCTTGCATGCCTGTATACACCATACACCATCTGCCTGCTGCCTGCCTCCTCTCTATCTGCTGCAAGCTTGTTTTGCTTTTGTAGCTATCCACTTTCAGGGTAACACAGGGGACTGAAAATGAAATTTAAGGCCGGCTATCCCAAACCAGCGCCACCAACGTGTTTGCAGTCGAGTTTTAATTCTTGCCCCCAGGTAGATAAAACTCCAACTGCTACGCGGAGGATTTGAACCAGCGTCCTCTCGTATGAGAGTCGGCGACTCAACCTCCTGCGCCACGAGGCGTATATATATATATATATATATAAATGTTGAATGGCAGGAAGGTAAACTGATACGAATTAAATGGAATTTGGTGGATGTAAAATGGGCTGAAGTCTTGATTGCGCTAGGGTCTTACATGAGGGTATGTTGTTACCTGTGTTAATGTATGGTAGTGAGACTATGGTCTGGAATAAGAGGTTTAGATCTAAAGTTCAATGTGTTCAGATGCACAATCTTAAGGGCGTGTAAGGTGTGAAAAGAATTGAGAAAATGAGGAATGAACGTGTTAGAGAGTTGTGGTGTGAAGAAAGGGGTAAATGAGAGAATAAATGAAAGTACGTTGAGATGGTTTGGTCATGTGGAAAGGATGAATGACATTCGGTTGGTTAAGCGGATATATAGTGGTGAGTGTGTTGGGAATCGACTGGCTGGGAGACCGAAAAAAAGTGGACTGAGTCAGTAAACGAATGTCTGAAGAAGAGAAATGTGAGTTTGGCAGAGGCGAGAATAAAGGTGCATAATAGGAGTGAATGGCCGGGTTTTGTGAGGGGGCATGGTTGTGGCCCACCTGGGCCAGGGGATGAACTCTACACTTGACGATATGCCATAGTGAGGACCCGTCGCGGTCTCGTGAAGCTCTAGGGTGGATTTTCTGACTGCGACGAGTTCTCACTAATATGTATAGAGGGAGAGGGAGCGGTAAGGCTGGGCTTTCTTTTCGACTTGTCATATTCTTCTTCTACTTCTCTTTTCCGATGCATGTAACGCACCTTACCCCAAGTCTTGGGGAAAAAGAGGAAGATAATGATGATGATGATGATTATATATATATATATATATATATATATATATATATATATATATATATATATATATATATATATATATATATATATATATATATATATATATATATATATATATATATATATATATTGAAAATATCTTTAAAGTATTAATTTTTTCTGTAGCTCTTGAGATATTTTTTTAATATGGAGTTAAGATCTTTCTTTGCCCTTATAATTACCGATATGTCTATCTTCGCAATATCTCGCCATAATAATACTATTCTTAAATGAAAATTTTAATCCCACTCAATCTTTTCCTCCATTTTATTTTATTTTCTTTATTTCTTTTAATTGAAGGCTTTCCGGTTTTTTTTTTTTTTTTTTGGTTTCAATATTTTTATATGTATTTTTTATTTGCAAAAGTGCCTAAGAAGATATTTCTTGAATATCATTTCAATAAATTTTCTCTCATTTCTTATGTTAAGTTAAAAAAAATCAGCTTTTATAGATTATCTTATTACCCTGCTTTCTCGTGTTTTTAATGAGGACCCATAAATTACTTGTTGATAGTTCCTTATTCAGTGTGTTAGTTAAATATATTGTAACAGTATTGGTTCTTATTTTCTATGTTACAGATAACAAAAAATTGAAAGTTCTAATCGAATGTCTACTGAATGGAACTCCCGAAAAGACTTACGAAGCTCTGTTGTCTTTGAAACCTCATTTTGAAGATTTGATGAAATATGCAACTCCCTTGTATCATGAAGAGCTGGGACATTTGAGGAGGACAGATTACTTGGTAAATTATAATTAATAGGCAAGGCTTTTTTATGAATTGTATAATAAATAATTTTTTGAATTAATATTAAAGAAATTAATATTTTAATGAAAGAAGAAAATTTACAAGAAATTTCATGATTTTAAGAATATAACAGCTCTTTCCATCCTCTGTCTTAGGATGACTTGAATTTTTCTAAGTATGTGAGAAATGAGATTTACCAGTGAAGTCTAAACACTTTAAAAAAATGACTTAATTAATATTGACCCATTAATAAGAGGTTTATATACTTTTACAAACTTTGATTAACAAGGATTACGTTCAGTAACAGAGAGAGAGTGTACTTTGAGGAAATTTAACTTCCCACTTTATCATTGGAAAATGGATCAAATAATATTAATAACTATAATCTCACTTTTTATTTACGTTGTCTTATGAAAAACAAATGTACTGAAATTTAAAGGATTGTTTCTCGCTAACATGTAACAAATCTTGTAATCAGTCTGCAGGAAGAGTTTTATAAGCTATAATGATAATGTAGTTTTGTAAATTAGCAGTGAAATTTCAATTCTTGATAGCAGAAAAGTAAGACTCACGAAAATAGATTGGATTTAAAGAAATGTTGGAGTTGGAATAGAAGGAAGCTCTAGGGCTTTAAGGAGTTGGGAGTTCAGAGGGCCTTCAGTTTAATCTGTTAATAAGAGACTTTGGTATTAAGGAGAGGCAAATTGAGAATAATAGAAGAGGAGTCAAATGATATTATTATTTATTATTATTATTATTTTATTATTATTATTATTATTATTATTATTATTATTATTATTATTATTATTATTATTATTATTATTATTATTATTATTATTATTATTATTATTATTATTATTATTATTTTCCTTTTTTTTCCCAAGACTGAGGGTAAGGTGCTTGACATGCATCGGAAAGAAGTATTAGAAAGACATAACACAGTCGAAAAAGCCCAGCCTTACCGCCCCTCTATACCTATTAGCTGAGAACTCGGCGCAGTCAGAAAATTCGCCCTAGAGCTTCACACTGGCCACGACGGACCCTCACTCTGGCATATCGTCAAGTGTGGGGTTCATCCCTGGCCCAGGTGGGCCACAACCATACCCCTCACAAGGCCCGCCATTCACTCCTATTGTACACCTTCTTTTCACCTCTGCCAAACTCACATTCTCTCCTTCAGACATTCGTTTACTGACTCAATCCACTTTTCTTCGGTCTCCCAACCGGTCGATTCCCAACACTCACCACTATACATCCCTTTAACCAACCAACAATCATTCATCCTTTCCACATGACTAAACCAAACTCTCAAATGTACTTTCATTTATTCTCTCATTTATCCCTTTCTTGACATCTCTAATACTTTTATTCCTCATTTTATCAATTCTTTTCACACTAACACGCCCCTAAGATTGTCCATCTGAACACATTGAACTTTAGATCTATACCTCTTACTCCAGACCATAGTCTCACTACTATACATTAACACAGGTAACAATATACTCTCATGTAAGACTCTAGCGCACTCAAGACTTAGTTCCTTTATTTTCACCAACGATTTAATTGCACCAGCCCACCTTCCTGCCATTTACAACTTTCCTACTACACCTGCATCATCCGTTCCCTTCTCATCCAACAAATATCCTAAATATTTAAACTCGGACACTTGCTCCAGCTTTTCACCATCTAACATAACTTCACATCGAGGACTGTCCTCACTCACAACCATAACCTTACTCTTATCTACGTTTACTTTCAAACCCCTTCTTTTCACACCCTTCCAAATCTCTCTACCAATCCTCTCAATCTCTTTTCAGATGATTATTATTATTATTATTATTATCATTATCATTATCATTATCATTATCAGTTTTACTTTTAACTTCCAATTATCTAAATATAATAATAATAATATATAACATATTACTTAATAATATTATAGAAAATAGTTTGCAAAGAAAGTAGGAATTTATTAGTTTCTGACCGGTTTCGTCCGTAAACCTCGGACATCTTTAGAGTTTCGATTCTAACATTTGAATGAATTATATAATACAAGATTTAAAAAATTAAAATTACAAATTAGATTTTAGATTTTAGTATTTCAAATTATATTTAATTTAAGTGACAATACGTTGAACTTTTTTTTAATGTCTGGTTTTAGATGTTTATATAATAAACTCTTCTTTCAGTTTTTGGGCTTCACATGAGGAGTGTAAAATTTTAATGACTGAGATATCAGGTATAGTTGTTTTGTTATGTTCAGTAAATGTTCATATATTTTACTAGGTTTAAAACGGTGCTGGTATGCCCTAATCTATTAGTCGTGTAAACAATATACGTCGACGTACAGTCAGACTCGGGACCATAATTGGTACGACTGGTGATTAACTGAAAGGTATCCTTAGTAGAGAAGCTGGAAGAAAGATTTCTTGTTTGTGGTATAGTTAACTGCTGATTTTTGTGTGCCTTAGATTTGTGTAGGTGTTAATAATGCCGTGAGCATTTTCCTCTTATCAAAGTCTTTGCATTTGAAGTTTTAAAATAAAATTAAATGCTTTCAGAGATATTATTCGTATTGTCCTGTTTTTTATAGAGTTTGCTGATGGTTTTGTTTATTATTTTTTCGTTAAATTTAAAGGGTTTTTACAGTTGATCAGGTTCTGTTTAATTCTTTGAACTTAAACATCAAACAATATATACTTCTGGGGAGTAGGAGCTGTAATTAAGACCATTATCAGTTGGCTTGACATGTATGTCTGTAGAAAAGGTTCCATCATCATTAATTTTGATTTTAATACAAAAAGTTAACTTTTTGGATATTAAAATCAAAATTAATGATGATAACCTCATCCCCAAAATACCTATTCCTTCTTGCACCATCAAAACCCCACACATTCACTATCACCTCTTCATTACTGTTAATATTATGCAGATTATTATTATTATTATTATTATTATTATTATTATTATTATTATTATTATTATTATCCTCAAAGGACGGAAACATCCCCTCAGAAGCCCATTTCTTGTCGATGTATTTCTATGTTAAATTGTTATTTTTAATGATAAGCGTAATATGTAATATCGTTGACAGAATAAAATATTTTTTATTTTTATGTATATGTATTATTATTATTATTATTATTATTATTATTATTCATGTACTTTATTTTCAGGATGGATTGGACCTTGTTCAAGTTGTTAGTGGAGTTAAATTTTTAACTTCTATTGGGTTTGTGAATGCTGCTATTGAAACTGGCAATCCAGAACAAATCTGGCATCATATCAGTAATCCTAGTTCAAATATTGAGGTATATATATATATATATATA
>JABUQX010043614.1:17500-50125 GCA_015478945.1 Trachelipus rathkii | reverse complement strand
GGATGCTGGTGTGGACAGAGGATGGAGGAGTTCTTCCTTCCTGCCTTCTTCGCCTCAACCCCCTTTGACTTCGGACCCGTCGACTGAGCCTTCTGGCTCTCCTCGAGTCGGACCGCTTCCGAGATTTCTGGATTGGGACGCCTACACTCGTCTCCCGATGTTGTTACTTTCTACTTCCCGCGACACCATCCCTAACTTGTCCTCCTCTTCCATTTTCCCCAGCCTCTGTTAGGGCACCTCCTGGCAGGACGCGTCCCGCTTCCCAGCCTGCTAAGAGGTCTGAGGGGAGGAATGTTCGAAATGTGGAGTGTGACTTGGCGTGCCTCTTTGGCGAGCCCTCTCTTGATGTGCCCAGGAACCCCTTCGTAACCAGGGGGGTCCACACTATCCCTGCTGCTGATCTTCCTCTCCCTCGGAGTTTGGGGTTTCTGTCGGTTGGGATCGTCCGAGCTCACGACCTTTCCGCCTTTGCCCTCTGAGAAGACTGCTACATCCCAAAACATCGTGACTATTGGTCACGGATCGTCCTGACCATTGATTGTTTCCCGTTTATGGCAATTTCATCCAATGGAACTCGCCGCGGATAACTCGGATACTTTGCTAATACGGAAGGAAACTCAAGTATTAGCTTGTCAATCATCAGCCCTTGGCTGTTGTTTACAGGAGTTGCACTTCGTGACCGTGACTTTTTGCAACCTTCCAGGTACAGGAAAATCCGCTTATTTCCCGGGAACGAGAGTCCACAGAGGTGGGGCAGCGATCCTGTTTCACGAGTCTGTCCCATTTTCTCCCATTCCACTCCCACTCCACTCCCACTCCACTCCACCCCAACCCTCCAACTTCGTATCCATCTTGACGCGCCACTTACGCTGTGCTCGTGTACATGGCGCCCAGCTGTACATATACCAAGAAGGAACCTCGTCGATTTTTTTGCGAGTCTCCCGCCGCCCCATTGTTGGCCCTCGGTTGACTAACCTCCGCCATCTATTGAGGGGAGACTCTTGTTACGTCTCCCAATGCCGATTGGTTGTTGAGTATTTTGCAGGATTTTTTCGATTGGGAGTCTCAACACAGCTTCCAACCTATTTGAACGCTGTTTGATACAGGCATCTTCCTGTGTTGACGTTCGTTGTGTTTCCATCTCGTCTTTAGATCGTTTGGGGTGGAGAAGTCCGTCTTTCCTCTGTGTAGTGACCACTACCCTATGCGTGATACCTCCTTCGGCCCCATCCGCAGCTACACCTTATTCTGGCTTGGCGCTCGTTGACGGGAAGATGGTCTCCTTTATCGGCCACTTACTTCCATCTTCCTGCAACTAACTTGTCCGTCGCATGCGATGCCTTACTTACTTCAGAGAGGTTTTCCTTCAGCGGAAACGGCAGCATATTACCCGTTTCTTTCTGGGACCTGGAAATCAACAACCCCCTAGTGGAACCGGAATGTTCACTCGGGCTAATCGGAAAGCAAGTTGTATAAGCTGTTCAAACAGATCCCTCGCCTTCCAACTTGATTCTGTTTAAGGGCTTCGGCGCGCCGCTCCCGGCGTAATTAATCGCCGTAACGGAAACCGTTTTTTCGCACATTCGCTCCACCGTTAATTCTTCTACGCCTGTATCATCGGTCCATAAAAAGGTGTGAAAAATTTTCATGAAAACACCATGCAGATCCGCCTATTATCCCGTTTACGGCCCACCAACATCTGATGTCATCTCTTCTCCCGGGGTTGTGACAGACGAAGTTGGGTTATCACTTCGCTTCCATGCTCCAGCGGCTCCGAATCCTGAACTTTTCATTGTGGTCGCTGGGGTGGAGTTTCTGATTTTTCATGTTCAACCTGAACAGACTTCATACAACAGGCTTTTCACCAGGGCAGAGTTCCTGGACGCCCTCAAGCTTGCGGGGATGGATCGCCAGGCCATAACGGCATCTCCTCCAGATGCTTCGGGCATGCTCAATCCATCTGCCCTGTTCCTTTCTCGGCTGGTATACAAATAGAATATGGGTGAAGGGGGTCTTCCCTCCCGTCTGGTCTACTGCGATATATTGGTCCCCATTCCCACCTGGAAGGATACGACTTCTTCATACCATCGCCGCTATTTCCGTTGACCTGCAATCATGGAAGCTCATGAGAGATTGGTTGTGCTCCGTCTTGTTCCTACGTATGGAGCAGCTCCCTTGCATTTTCGACTACCAATTTGGTTTTTGTCGCCCATCGCTTGACCCAGGATCCTCTCCTCGGTTGGATCACGGACATTAGTGAGTATTTGCTTCCAAACAAAAGACTGCGTTTCTTCTTTGATTTCAGAAAAGGCGTATGATAGGCACGTGGAGGTGGGGTTTTTGCGGAGCTCCACTCCTTGGGACTTAGGGGGAAACTTCCCTCTTCCTTCCGGTTAGTATTTCGGATCTGATGGATTCGAGTCTGGTTCAGAACGTATCACAGGGGTTTTGTCCTGGAAGAAGGGGTGCACAAGGCAGTGTACTGAGTGTGTTGCTCTTTCGCTATCGGTTTCAATGGTGTTGGTCGATCCATCCCGACTCGGTTGTCGCTGCTCCATCTATGTTTGCGATCTTCCCTGTACATCTCTGGAGCTTAACTTCCTTGTATGGAACGTTAACTTCAGGTTGCCATCGATAGTTTCTCCTGGTGTTCTGCGCGTTGCTTTACATTCTCCACGTCGAAAACTAAAGCCGTGCTTTTCCTTAAAAATCTTCGTCCGTAGGTGTCGCTACATGTTACGCCTCTAGGGTCCCTATCCCGTTGGGCAGAGGTGGCGGTTTGCTGGGTCTCGTTGCTCGATGACCGAACTCCACGTACCGTTTCTCATCATTACTCTCCTCAAAGCTATTGCCACCGTTCCTTGGATCTCTTACGCACCTGCCTCCAAGACCTGGTGCGGACAGAAAAAACATGCTCCACCTTACATCATGCTGGCGATGGCTACATGGACTATGTTGATGCCATATATGGGCCAGCAGACCTTCCAGTCCTACCTCCGCCTTCCTTACCCCATTCAGACTGAAGGTCTGAGAATTGCCACGGGTTGCATTCCGTTCCTCTCCGAAGGAGAGCCTGGACGTAGAGGCCGGTGATGCCTATCCTGCGGGGGCAGCTCATGTGCTCGCTGTGGTCATTCCGTTTTCAGGTTTGCCTACCTCGGCCGGCCTGTGACACCTATAATAGAAGGCGTCCGTTACAAACCCATCTTTTGGCCATTTGCTGTTTTTTTGTCTTTTATTTTTAAGTTACCACCACTCATGGGGAAATCCTTTACAAGGAATGGGAATACAATAAAATAGAAAAGACCAACATTAGCTTAAATCCAAGTCTCTGAGATGAGAGCAGACGTGAGCTGTGCAGAAAGCCCTGAATATTTGAATAAATAATAAGCAGTTTCCTTAATAGAAGAAGGCCCGCAACCGAAAGTTGCAGGACTTCGAACAAGTCTGGGTTCTCATACTCACGCAAAATTCATGCGAGAGCATGGCACCCCTTGTATTGGACCGGAAACGTCACATAGAGGTGGAATGCAAATGGTAAACTCATTTGAGCATTTGACATCAATTGTAGTACCCATAGAAAGGAAATGGAGAGTGAAGGTCACATCAAAAGGATAAAGACGTCAATAGGTTTAAAAGTATGGGACATATTTATTAGTCTCTTAGCTTTAGACTGAACTCTTTCTAAATGATAGGGTGAGCCGGAGCCCCAAAATGTGAGAACAGTACTCCATCACAAGGGGCGAATAAGGCCCTAATATAACTGGAGCAGCTGTGGAGAGGGTAAAACTTCCGCAACCTGAACAGAACTCCCAGCTTTTTTGAGGCGCAACTTTAGAACATTGAATATGAGTTTTTCCAGGACATTTATTGTTTATGTTAAGGACAAGGATGTTTATGTTATTCACAGAGCCGTTAGAAGCCGTCGAAGGAATTAGGAAAGTTGGCGGAGGTGTTTTTGAGAGGGAGATGTAGAGAAAGTTAAGTTTTTAAAGAGTTTGAACTATCAGCTTGCCTGACCCACCGGCAAACAGCCCATCCTGATCGCACAAGTAATAGGATCAGAAAGCTGAAGCGAGAGGCAACTCTAGACGCAAAAGAGGGGAGCAGAGTTTGAAGTAAGTGAGAGTGGAGTTGATTCATCGGCATAGAGTGAACAGAGTTGGAAGTACATCTGAGGAGATCGTTGATAAAAAGTAGGAAGAAAGTTGGAGATAGAACAGAAACCTTGAGAGAAACACCACAATTAACAGTAAAGGAGAGAAAGAGGGCGCTCCATCAACGAGTGCTGATATAGAGCGATCGGAGAGAAAACTAGACATGAGTAAGCAAGAGACGGAGTAAACCCAAAGGAAGGGCGAGCATTGAAAGGCAAGCGACGCGTTGCAACCGGTCACAAAGCTTTGGATATGTCAAGCGCCACCACGCAGACTCCCATGGTCCCTAAGAGCAGAAGACCATAAATCATTTAGATAAGAAAGTATGTCACCAGTTTGACGCTCGAAACGACGAAAGCCATTACTGATGTTGAAAAGAAGGGATGAGCTCCAGATGACCAGGAAATGAAAGTTAAAGAGAGTTTCAAAGATTAAAGAGAATACAAGTAAGAACTATAGGGCGATAGTTAGAAGGATCAGAGCGCTACCTTTTTTCGGGATTGGTGGGACATATGCTTTCAGCCATGAGGAAAAGTATTAGTATTAAACATATAAAATAGAGTTGAACGGAGGACAGGCGCAGCTCAAGAAGCACACTCCTCAAAAACACGGGCGAAAGAATGCCATCCGGCGCCATTAGCCTTCGCTAGGCGTTCATAGAGCTCAGGATCCCATGACACTTGATCATATGTAATCACAGGTAAAGACCTATGGGAAACCTGAGAGAAGAAGGAGTAGGAGGAGGGTGCTGGGGTTGTCTTACTTCCATCTTCGCTTTCCTCGACCTTCCTCAGCGAGCGGTCATGCAGATATGATTTTACCTCTACCCGTCACAGTGGGTCTTCCGCTCCTATCTCTGCATTAGGATCCAGTCTTCGACTAAGTCGGAGACACCCGGTGCTGTTGAGGGATTCCTTTGGATCTCACGCGGAGTCCATAGCGACTGTAAAGCGGTTTACACTGATGGTTCCAAGGGGAGGAAGGGGTGGAGCTTCAGCTGTGTTTCCGAGCATCACTGTATTTCACACCCTTCCACCGTATTTCTGTTTTTTCGGCTGAACTGATAGCAATGTCCATGGGTGTGAACAGGATCAGTACCTTCTCCCGTGGGGGTAATTATAGTTGTTTGACCGGTCAACCCGTAACCTTTTGGTCTGTGCCATTCAACGGTCCCTCTGCTTGTTACCTGCGCAGAACCACTACATGAGTTTCTGTTGGGCTTCCTCCATGTGGGTGTTCCTGGTAACGAACGAGCCGATGGGGAAGCCAAACAGGGGGCTGCACACGTGGTTTCGTGTGCCCAATACCTCTTCCTGCTGTTGCGCCTGGGCCATTTCCTTAGCTACAGATTTCTCCATCTCTTTGGGTCGGGGCTTCCTCTCTGCTGGCAGTCATGTTAGGCGGAAAGATTGCTCGTGTGGCGCAAATCTTCGGAATGTCAAACCCGTCCTGGGCCGGTGGTCTTCATCTTGTAGGAGGAGTCTCCTCCTGGAGGGTGCGTCCTTGGCTCGTTTGCGTCCTTTGCGTCATCAAATCTCACGTCATGGATTTCTGTATGTCGCGGGGGGTTTCCCCCGACCTGCCATTTTGCTCTCCAGTGTATCTCTCACCAGTGTTCATTCTCTTTGTGGATTTGCGTCGCCAAGCTCGACCCTTTCGAAGCAAGTTCTTTCCTTCGCCGTGCTAACTATACCTCTTCAGCATCGCCTTTCGCACATCTTATCCGAATTCGTTCTTTTCGTAGGTGATCGCATTTTTGCCCTCCTATTGGAACTTGAACATATTGTATAAGATCTAGACCATCTCAGCCTTGTACCTATTTTCTTCCGTTAGGGACTTTTCCCCTGTCGTTAGTTTCCTAACACGGTGTAGCTGCATTCTTGTGTGCTGTGGAGATCCCTGTATATCCACTCAAAAAAAAAATTATTATTATTATTATTATTATTATTATTATTATTATTATATTATTGATTATTATTTATTATGATTATTATTATTATTATATAATATTAAATTATTATTATTATTATTATTATTATATATTATTATTATTTTTATTATTATTATTTTTGAAAGCTCAAAACTAAAGGCTTATTGTATTAATGATTCTATTATTAAGAACTTAAGGAATCAAAAATTTTGATCGTTTAAATAATTTCGGGATTGAACCCCCTGAATGTATTTATTACGAATTATAAAAATAAGAAAAGAAAAGAAAAGAAAAGGAGCTTCACTGTCATTATTATATTTTTAAAATGTGTTTTTTTCAGTTTGTGTTGTTTGGTGTTTTCTTCAGAAGTTGATTTTGCTTTTATTAATTTTTTGTTTACTTTTTTATATTTTAATATTTATGGTGTTTTTATTTTAGTTTTTTGGTAATGCTACAGGCGTTAGGTTAGGTTGGGTTAGGTAAATGAAGGGTGTGGGAAATATATTTATTGCATGCTTAATTGCAATTCAAAATTTTCAAAGATTTTATATATACAGTGGCGTAACTAAGAGTCATTGGGCCCCCCGCCAAATATAAATCTTTGACCATAAATATATATATATATATTATATATATATTTATATATATATATATATATATATTATATATAATATATATATATATATATATATAATATATATATATATTATATATTTATAGATATATATTATAGTATATATATATATATATAATATAGTATATGCTTTATATGCCTATTTACCAGATTAGTACTCCTTTTTATTAGAGAAATTAGATATTTTGTAAATAAAGTAGTGATATTTGGAAAGTATGTTTAAAAATGAGTTACAAATTTCTTTCAAAGGAAAGAAAATCATTTGTTAATACCCTACACAGATTTGGTTATAATACATTCTTTGCCATTAAATAAAAAATGATTCGGACATTGTTTTATCCAAATTGTTTATATATTATTTTTACTTAAAATATCTAATTTCCCCCTCCCCCTTCGAAAAAAATAAGTTAGATAATAATGGATGAGATTTATATATTATAATATATATTTATATAATTATATTATATATATATAATTATATATATATATACTATATATATTATATATATATATATATATATATTATATTATATATTTTTTTATATATATAATCAAGAAATTATTTTGTCAGTTTATGTTAACTTCCCAAAATTCGTGAATATCTGTTCTCGGCTTGTTCAAAATTCGAAAGATGAATGCTTTATAGTTTACCAAAACGCTTTTTGCTCATTGCCATGAGATTTATTAACTTACTTCTTTGCGATCAAGAGTACGACATGTTTCATTTTCAATGCCTAATAAAGCCAATGCACTAGCCTTGTTTTGTCATATTTTTTCGTAAAAAGTTTTTTTTTAACTTGTTTATTGATAAGTACGTTTAGATGTTTGCACATTTTCGATGATGTCATATAACACTGAACTGCTCGTACACAGTGTGTAAGCTACTTGCTAAGCAGCTGTTTCTCGAATAAAAAGTTTGCTAAATGTTTAATAGTTTACCATATTTTTATTTTCACTTCTGTAGTCATTAATGCTTTGAATATGATTAATTGTTCATACCGAAAGGTAAATCTAAATCGTATTTTTCTACCAGTTTTGAAATCTTTAACTTGCAATTTTTTTTCATTTCGTAGCTCTGCTATTGCTGGAGGAGCAGGAATAAAAATAATTCTTTAACATTGTCCATGCTAATAAACGAGTAGTTATCTGCTCATTTAATATGACAAAGAGATTTATTGAAAAACCTTATTCTAAGGCTTTCAATGGGTCTTCAATTCTTTCATCAAAAACTTTTTTATCTGTATTTGACGTCTGTAAGTAATTTTTGCGTTCAATGTTCCAATGATGTGCTAACTCCGTAGTTTCTCTCCCCTACATCTTCAATTTGTGTCTTAGCTCACCATAAGTGTTGATTTTTCTGTGTCCCAATAGGTAAGTGCTTCTGAAGATCTGTATTGGACTTCTGGCAATATTTTTGAGACACATTTGATGCTTTCCAAATATTTACTTTGAACACAAGAAGGAGAATAAACTCAAAATTTTCTACATGCTTCTAGATTGTTTTTCTTCGTTTCTTTCACCTGACTTCTTACTCATAAATATCACTTGACATTTTAAAGAATGCGAAGTACTTTTGAAATTATTTTTTATGCTAGTAAGGGAATCTACTTTATGACCACCTAGTTGGACACATTTTTTTAGTGTTTTGTGATTGGCATTCGTTATTGTGAACAGCTGTTAATCCTTACCCGAGCTGTAACTTGAAACTGAAATACACATATATTTTTTCCAGTTTGTCATAAAATTTTTGAAGAGCCATTATATCTTTTACAGGATCATTAAGAATTTAAATTATAAGCTGCACAATGAATGTATTCTGCATTTTGAAACAAATTTTCTATATCAGCCTTAAGTTCCTGAATATTTCCCTCGCATATTTGTTCCTCCATCATAGCCTTGACCTCTTTTTTTTTCTATTTGAATTTTTGTGTATCTAATACCTTAATTATTTGTTTTTTCAAAGTTTTAGGCACTGTTCGTCTGTTATATCCACAAATTTTTTTTTAGAGGTGGCAACTATGTTTCTTAGGGGCACGCACAATTTTTCACCCCCTAACAATATACACATAAAATTCCGGAATTTTCAGCCGATTTGACTCTATAAACAACCAGAACGTGTAGCTTAATTTCTACCTTCTAAACGTTGTTTCGGGGTGTTTTTCTGTGACTGTAGTCAGTCATTCAATATTTCAAAACCCATGTTTTGACATTTTTTTGTTCAACTTCCAGATTTTTTTTTTGCGAAAGACTTCCAAACTTGAAATATGCATAGATAGGTCCATTGCCTACAGTAGTCAATTTCATTTTTTGAGTTGTCCAGCGTTGTCCAATTTCCAAACCCACTTTTTTAGGATTTTTAAAGGTTTAAAAATTGCGATTAATTTTTTTTTTTTTTTCGAGCGAAGTGGATGAAGTTTTCAGGGCATATGTAGTCGGGGAGAGGCCACATTTTTACTTAAATGAATTTCTTTGTATATGTAGTAGTTTTTGGGTTTGTTCTTGGAAACAAATTTCAAAAAAAAAAAAAATTTGAAATTGTTAAAAAATTTTCTTTTGAGCTATACAAAAAAATTATCTAAGTAAAAAAGATGCATCTTCCCGTTGACTATACAAGCCTGAAAATTTGATGCTGATCGGATGAGTAGAAAAAAAAATATATCAAATTTTGCACTTTTCAAAAATATAAATGTTTGAAAAAGTTGAAAAGGTATTTTCTTTATGCTTGTCCGATCAACATCAAATTTTTTTCAGGGCTTGTACAATCGGGACGAGATGCACCTTTTTTACTTATATAATATTATATATTATATATATATATATATTATATATAAATAATATATATATATATATATATATATATATATATATATATCTATATATATATAGTATATATATCTTATAAAGAAAGAACGGGGAATCTTATTTTAGCAGATTCAAAGTGACAAAATTGTGTTTGGAGATGGACCAAATTTTATTTAAAGTATATGACTTGTCATAGATTAAAAAGTGGTTAAGAACTGGTTAAATAAAAAAATAATGTGGGGTACAGACAAGAGTACGGATTATAATCCAATATTAGATATATGATAATTGAATATATATCTAAAAAAGTAAGAAAAGGGAATATATAGGGACTTATTAAGTAATGGTTTAATGTTTTGTGAAAAGATTGAAAAATTGTTTTGCATGTGAGATGTAAATTTTGTGTTTTATAAACATCAAGTTTTTGTTTAACAAAATTGATTAGGAGTATTGAACAAATTTTATAACAATTAGATAGATAAGAGAATATACTTAATGAATATAATTTATTAATGGTATTATGAGAAATGAAATAGTACAAAAATAATTTTAAAATTTAAGTTTAATTTATTTCAAAAGAATTGTAATATATATTATTTAAATATATATTACTAATATTATTATTTTAATATTTTATATATTATATATATATTTATAGGAAATATATATTATATTATATATATATATATATTATATAATTATATATATATATATATATATATAATCATATAACTAAAAAAATATTTAAATTGTTATAGCAGCTATTCTTTAAATACTTTTACTTATATATTAGATATTAATATATATATATATTATTTATTTAATTAATACTCGTATATTATTATATAATTATCATATATAGTTATATTATTATTATATATATATATAAATTTATTATGATTATAATAAAGGTTATAAATATATTATAATATTATATATATATTATATTAAATTTAATATTATATTTTTATAATTATATTTATATTATTTATTTTATATATTATGCAAATAAAATATTAAAAAGAGTTCCATAAAGATTCCATTATTATTATTTATTGCATTTCTTTACTTTTTATTAATTTCGTCTTTTTATATCTTTATATTTGTGTTGTAAGTTGTATTTTTACTATTATTACTTTTTAATATCCATAACTATCATTATCTTTTTAATTATTTATATTTAATTAATTTATTTTTAATAAAATATTCATTTATATATGCGCCCGATTGTTGATATTTTTATTTTGTATTATTTATATTATATTATTATAATTTTTAATTTATTTATATTTTATTTATTTAGTATTATATTATATTTTTATTTATATAGTAATTATTTATAATTATATTATATGAATATATTTATATTAATTATAATAAATCTTATTAATATATATTTTATATTATTTATATTAATATATTATATATATATATATATATATATTATATTATATATATATATATATAATATATATAATAATTTATATAATTTATATTATATATATATATAATAAGTATATATATATACTATTTATTATATATAATATATATTATTAATTTAATATATTATATTAATATATATTAATATATAATGATATATATTGTTGCAAATAAATTATGTATTTAATTTCATATTTCATTTATTAATTTCGTTTGTTTGTTCTGTCTCACATTTTATGGGCCCCTACTTTTACCTGCTGTGGGCCCCCCGCACCGCTATGGGGTTCTCATGACGTGGTGGCGTTATTTACGCCCCGTAGTTTTAATATATATAATATAATATATTATATCATATATATATATTTATTTATTATATAGATATATTTATATTATATTATATATATATATGTAATTATTTTTATATATAATTATATAATATATAATATATTATAATATAATTTTATTTTTTATATTAATTTAATATATATATTTTATATATATATTATTATATATATATTAATATGTATATATAATATATAATATATTATATACTAGAATAATATTTAATATAATATTATTTTATATATATATATATTATATTTATATATTATATTTTTATATATATTATATATTATTATATATATATTATTTTATATATTATATATTAAATTAATATTATATTTTTATACTATATATTATATATAATAATATATTTAATATTATTATTAAATATTATTATAATATAATATAATATATATATTATTATAGATATTATTATATTTTAATTTAATATTAATATAATTATTTATTATATATTTATATATATTATAATTTATATATATTATTTTATATTATATTTGATTATAAAGGGCCAGGCCTATTGAGTACTCTCAGCAATTTAATTGGGATTGATAAGAAAACTTGATGCTTTTATATAATACTACGCTTGTAATAGTGCTGTTCTTTTATGGAACTGCTGTGGATGGCTCTTAGTGGGATAAAGCTCTCCTCTTTTTATAGGTACATATGTGTTTATCTCAGCGACGCGGAGTTACCAATGGTTCGAATATTAACCCGCTGTATTGAGAGAGTAAGAATCTCCTTGTGAACTCATCGTTTATATATATTTTAATTTAATATTAATATTTAATTAATATATTTATATATAAATATATAATTTTTATTATATTAATAATATTTTATTAATTATGTATTATATATATTATATATTAATATTTATATTATATAATATTTATATATATTATTATATTATTATATATTATATATATATAAATGTTATCTTTACTATATATAAAAACAATAAAAGGTAACGTGTGAAGCCACTATAAATAAAAGGAAATTTAGTTTATTAT
Organism: Trachelipus rathkii; assembly: GCA_015478945.1. Classification (NCBI taxonomy): domain Eukaryota; kingdom Metazoa; phylum Arthropoda; class Malacostraca; order Isopoda; family Trachelipodidae; genus Trachelipus; species Trachelipus rathkii. The sequence continues at coordinate 37,789 of JABUQX010043614.1, read as the reverse complement.
CTACAAAAAAATTAACATTTACTATTTTTGTAAAGCAGTATATTTTATTATATTAGATATAACATCAAGAGACAAACCTTTTCTGTATTGAAAATATTTATCATGTACAGTAAGCTTAATAGGTGGACAAGGTTCTAATTATAATATTTGATTTATAATTAATAGTAAATAATATTATATATTAATTTATATATATATATATATATATTATATTTATATTATATAGATATTAATATCATATATATTATAATATTATGAATATATATATGTATTATATTAATATATATAATATTATTTATTATTATTATATATTTATTATGTTATATATTTATATAATTATATATATTTATTATTATTATTTAATATTTTAATGATATATTATATATTTATTAAATATTATTTATATATATATATTCATATACTATAATATATATATTACTATATATATTTAATTATTATATATTTATTATTATTATATACTTTAATATTATATAATATATTATTATATATAATTATATTATATTAATATATATATGTATATTTATTATATATTTATATATTTTTTATATCTATAATATATTGATTTATTGATTATTATATATAGCTATTATATAATATATTATTCGCAGCTCTTCAGTGTCTAATATCTAATAAAAAATATTACGTTACAATTAAGCTACAGTGGGAATAATTAGATATACATTTTTGGAATTCTTTGGTATAAAATTTTTAGTTATGGAAATGTTATATAAAAATAAAGCTATATTTTTTTAGGACATTTTTCATGTCTCTAGCGAAGTGGGGATCATATAATAATATTATACTAATAAATATTTTTTACTATAATTAATATTTTTTAATATTTTAATTACGTATTTATTTTATATAATTAAGTTATATGTAATATATATTACACCTTAAATACTAGAAAAAAATTTATTTTAAAATATAATGTTATAAAATAATTTATATATTTTTATTAAAATTTATTTATTTATTTATGTATATGTGTATAAAAAAACTATATAGCTTATAGATTGGATAATTTTTTAATATATATATATATATAATATATATAGTATATTATAATTTTATAATTATGTTATTAATTTATCTATTATTATTTTAGAATATTATTTATCTTTTATATTAAACATATATTTATATTATTATAATTATTATATATATAGATATATAATATATATTAATATATATTAAATATATATGTGTTTTAGATTTTATTTAAATATGATAAAACGTAATAAAATGTTATCTGCGATATACCTATTAAAATCGTATACTCAAAAAACCTTATTCTATAGTATAATGACTGATATCCGATATATACTACGTTAATGATATAAAAATATCGTGACGATATAAGGTCTCGTTATGATAAACCTGGAATAAATCGATAAATCCAAATTTTATATGTATTTTTTAATTAATTTATAAATAAAAATGTGTTATGAATATTAGATATGTTATTTAGAATTATTTTAAGATAAATATAATATGTATAAATATAATAGATATTTTTTATAATACATATTATCTGCGGCAATCGGTATTGACTGGCAGTACAATGTTAATAGAATAATTTTTCAGTTTTCTTTATAACCTGAATATACACGTTACTTCATCCAAGAAAAAATAATTATGGTGTGAATGTTTAATCATATGCTTATATATAATTAATATATCTTGTGTAAACTTAAATATACTATTATTATATAATAAAATTTTAATTTTTTCTCTCGTTATACTATCTTCTTCAGTTGTATTATTCTTATATAAATTTTATTATATATTAATTCTCAATATTTAATTATACCTTAATGAGATTGAGTATTAGGTTCTAAAATTGTATGTAAAAAGCTACACGTGTGCGATCGTTTATTAAGAGATTTATTGAAAAATATGAAAATTCAAATAAAATATTTAATAACATACTGTCAAAATTTATAAATATAAAATACTATTGGAATATCTAGAGCTACTTTCATGTCATATGCTATTATTTGATTAATGTAATTCCCTCTTCATATTATATATACTATGAGAATTAAATTAATAGATTTTCATAATCTGACAGAGCAATTTTCCTACTTAATGCTCTATGAATAGAATTATCGTTATTGTCATAATGTATTTAATGGTAACAATCTCATATATATATTACCACTCAATCAGTCAATGAACTCGACATAAAGGGACATATAGCTCTTGCAGTTACATGTTATCTCATTTAAAATATATTATAAATAATGAACTTAGTATTTTGTTGTAAATATTCTTTTTCTCATTAGTATATATAAAAATAGCTATTTCTAATTTTTATATGGTACTGATCAAGATGTTAATATGTATCTGTGTCTGTCGAAACTTATCGCCTGAACTCAGTTCTATCTTTCATTATAATTCATTAAATTAGAGATGCTCATACTAATTACAATCATAATTATTTAATGTATTGTATCTAATTTTATTGCTGATTGACTCCAATGTATGTGAATAATATTAATTTCTCTCATGTGTCTAATTTCAATCATTCTATATATAAATATAGTGAATCATACAAATAATGATGTTTAATTTATGTAATTCTTTTAATCATCTAGTCTTAAATGTGCCTCATCTAACTATATATATTGTATTTATATTTATTTATATAATAATTATAATTTTATATTTAGATTAATTTATTATATTCAATATATATTCTTAATTTATTAAGAATATATTACAATTATTTAATCCTAGAATTATATATAATTTTTTAATTATTAAATATTATATATTATAATTATAATTATTATAATTTATATAATATAATATTATTTTAATTTTATATATTGATTATATTATATATATAATATATTATTAATTTATATTATTAGATTTAAATTAATTATATATAATTATTAATATAATATTATTTATATAATATTAATAATTAATTCTAATAAAACAAATAACAGATAATACGTAGTTTTTATTCATAATCCTCAATATTTAATTGATTAAATAAGATTTATATCTGAAAATAAAGTAGTAAATTTATAACCTCTTTTATACCGTAATTATTTATATTTATTATATATTATCTCGAATATAATATATAATTTATCGCCATATATTGATTCTATCTTTTAATGGATATAATATAGTTTAGATTGGTATATTTAGTGCATATAAATAAATTTATACTCTTGTATTTTTATTATATATATTATTAGTATTATATTTTGATATTACCGATATTTATCGTGATATTTTTAATTATTATAAATGAATAGATTTAAGAGGCTAAATAATTATTCAAGCGAACGATTATGAAAATTGCTTGATAAATTTTTCTGCTATAATTTATTATATCTGCATGATTTAATTTTCTCCCACCTATAGTATATATTATATATATATATTAAAATATATTATTATATATATATAATATATTATTATATAATATATATTATATAATTATATCGTATATTATATATTATTATTATTATATTAATATAATTATTATATATATTTATTAATATTAATATAATATAATTATATTATAGAGATATTATATATATATAATATAATTTTATATATACTTATATATATTTATTTATATTATATTTTATAATATTATTTTAATTATATATTTAATATATATTATTTAATTATATTATTAATATATATCTATAGTTTATATATATATTAATTAGATATTAATTAATATTATAAATTAATTAATATATTATATATATTATATATATATTTATAATAATATATATATAATATTTATTAATATATAATATAATTTTATATTAATATATTTATAGTATTTATTATTATTAATATATTTATAATGTATATTAATATATATATTATATTATTATAATATATAATTAAATTATATAATTTATATTATTATATTTAATATTATATTATACTGATATATAATATTAATATATATATTTATATAATTATTTTTAATATTATATATATATAATATATATATATTAATCTTTATATATATATATATATATATCTATTATATATACTTATATATATTTAATTAATATACTATATTATATACTATGTTTTTTATAATATATTTATAATTATAGATATAATAATTATATATTATATTAATATTATATTATTATATTATTTTTATATATATTATTTTTATATATATATATATATTTATATAGCTTTAACATAGCATGTTTTGTTGTTCGTGTGGCACCAGCTCAAGTTTTTTTATTTCATCGATATTATTTTAATTAATATGTATTTCAGATAATTTGATTAGGTAATTTCATTTGGATTAATAAGGGAGTTTATTAAATTAAAGGACAATATTAACTTCGTATATATTTAATATATTTATATTTATATATTTATTATTATGATATATATATATTATATTAATTTTAATGCATAGAAATTACGCTTGATAGGATTATTTTATATAATATTTATATATATAGTTAAGAACATTATAGACCTATCTATATATATATACCTATAATATTATTCTTTATAAATATTAATATAATAGAATGTTATTTTATATTTTTATATATTTAATTAATATATTATATTATATAATATATATATATATTATATATTAATATATATAATTACAAATTTTTATATAACAGTATTTTTATTTTTTAACAGCTTGAATTTTTTTCAGTTTAAAAATTTTTTTTTGTTAATTATTTTAAAATTATTCATCGTATAATGTTTTTTCAAGTGCATGATAATTATACTTACTAGCCATAATATATGATATTGATAATTCCGAATAATAGTAGATAGTCCAAATATATATTTTTTATAATTATTTCCAGTCATACTATAAACGTATTTATTCTCTTATTTCCAGTGAGTATTTGCCAAGTGCTACTTGTTATAATGAAGTATATATATTAGATAACAAATAATATATTTTTATGATACATTTATTATATAATGGCATAGCATGATTAACACTTCTTGGTTATATGGTCTTATGTTTTAAGTTACGAATAGGAAATTAGTGGTCTGTGATTGAGAGCAGGGTTGAATCTGGAGATATATATATAGTGATTATAATATGTGAAGAATACTTGGCTCTTTGGTTTATTATACAAATTGAAAAAGGAGGAATGACCTAGAGGGTATAAAAAAATGTTATGTTTAGGTTTACAGTTAGTGCTGTAGGTTAGTAATTATTAAATTATGCAATATTTAGGAATTTATTTAAAGGTTAGGTAGGTTTGAGGTATAAGAGTTAAATAGGTAGAGTTAACTTGAGGTTAATAGGTAGCGTTAGGTATATAATTGGGTATAAGTGTACTAGGTTAGGTTTTAAGAGCTTAGGCTAGTTTTAGTTTAGAGTATTAGATTTAGGTTTAGGGTATAATAGGGAATTAGATACTATCATATTAGAATTAAGAGATGTTCAGATTTGATGGTAAAAATTTTTTTTGAGATGGGGTAAGACTTTCTTATCAGGAATAATATTAGATATAATTATATGCAATCTGGCCATCCATTTAGTTTTTACTCCATGTGCTTTCCATGCTATTTCTCGCTGCCCCTGTTTCCCAAAAAATTTAAAAATTCTTACATGATAATTGTGTATCTACTATTAATATAGGTTTATAACCTCTAATGATGACGTTCTTTATAATTTCCTTGTACTCCCTTTCCATATATAGCGTTATCTCGATAATATGATTTTTAATTAATTTTGGTTTAAATTTCCTAATATTAATTTAATTTTCTTCAAAATTAATTTTGTAAGTTGGTTGGTCGCAATTTGTCTCTCTTTTTCGATAAGGTAATTAAATAAAATAACATACATTTTTTGTAACATATCTATATTTAATTTTAATTTAACTAATTACACAGAGTCTTAAGAAAATATAAATTGCTTATAATTTGTTAATGTGGGTGAATAGAAATAAAATAAATTATTTATATAAGTAAATTATCTGATAACTTCCATAAATAATGTACCTAACACCGAATTCAAGATCATTAACTTACACCATAATAGTGCATTCTTTTAAATATTATTTTTAATATTTTTAATATTTTATTATTATTTTAGTCATAATTTATTAGCAGTTTGAATACAATTAAATTACATATATTATATATAAAAAAGTAATATAGTTAATTTAATTATGAATGATAAATAAACTAAGTGGGGTAATATATGGAAAACGCAATGAAAAATTCTTTACTTTGTGTAACAAATCGAAAATCATACATCACTTTTACTCCTAATTTAATAATATTTTAAGTATTAATATTTATTATATAATATAACTAGAGTGGTCAGTAACCTAAGGGGATGAATGACTGAGAGGTGGCTGCAAGATCACTCCCCACTGAAATTAATACTGAGCCCAGTAATAAAAAGAAATTTTATCAGAATCGAGAAAATAAAACAAATATCTACATAAATATCAACTTTAAATATTATTAATATTATATTAAATTTATATATATTATAATATATTATAATATAATAATATATATTATTAGATATATATATATAATAATATTTTTATAATTAATTATTATTATTATATTTAATATATATTAAATATTTAATTGCTATCTATACTCAATTGCAATCTATATTAATATATTCATATAATTTATTTTTTATTTTATTTCTATAATATATATATATATATATTATATATAATATATATATGATTATATGAATATATTATAATATATATATTATAATTAAAATATAACGTTTATATATATATATATATATTTATATATTTATTAATATATATTATTATATAATATATTATATATTTATTATTATATATATATATAAATTACTATATATAATTAATTATATATATATATATATTAATATATAATTTATAATATATTATTATATATATATTATATAATTATTAATATATTATAATATATATATTATTATAATAATTATATAATATTTATTATATATATATATAATATTATATATAGTATACTATTATTTACTTTATATATAATTAATTATATATATATATATATATATATATATAATATATATATATTAATATATATAATATATAATATTTAAATTTATAATATATTATATATTTATAATAATATAATATAATATATTATATATTAATTATATATATTTATTATATATATATATTATATGATATATTAAATTTATATATATATTATAATATATATAATATTTATATATATATTATATTTTATTATTATTTATTTTATATATATATAATATATAATTAATATATCAGATATGATAATAATTGTATGAAGCTTGCTAATTTATTTACATATGCTTCGTTTATCGAACATCGATAGACTGAAACATTTTTTTTAAAAGGAATATAATTTAAGTATAAAATTAAACAAAATTGATTATATAGAAAATACTTATCTTATATCCAATAATTTAGAATAACTAATATTAATCGTTTAGTGCTAGCAGACAATTTAGTTTTTCTTGTCAATTTAAGGGCTTAACATGTGTATCTCTCGGACTCTGAATATTGAATTTTATATTAATCAACTCTCCATGCTCTTGGATAAAAATGACGTTTTAGAAGCCTATCAATTTAGGTATTTCGAGCTAAAATGGATGGTGATCCTGGTTTGAAGAACCATTATTATTACTCTAATATCGTGTTACCAAAAATATTGCCTTTATAACCGTAATGATATTACAGTAAATGAAATCATACAGTCAAATGGCAGTCAGCTTATACAATAAAAAAAAAATTAGATTTGATAGATAGTAAATAAAACAAATTTAAATTTGCAGCGCTAGCTGATAAAGATATACGGATTTTTATGCAATACATAACAGTTTTCATCATTTTGTGTAAGGTACGCTAAGATTTAAGGTTGGTGATGGAGGTGATACTCCTTTTACTTTAAGAGAGAGCTTTTTTATTCATTTGTTTCGCGTTTTATTATATCTAAGGAAAATACAATTGGCAAATTTTAGGTTTTTGCGAAACCGGCCATGTTCCTCTAGAGCTCGAAAAGTTTAAGAGGGCTTGGACATCGTGAACATTTTTCCCTCAAGATGCGAAAATTGCCGAGGAGTGTCAATCTGGTCTATTCGGATATGCGAGTATCTTAAAGCTCTATACACACAGGGTGGTTTGTAGAACACATTGTTTAAAATCGTATGTGTCGTCTCAGACTCTGTCTAATAAATTCAGCAATTCCGAAACGTCTTAGGATTCATCTCTGAAATATGCCCTTTTTTTCGATCGAGTCCGAAGCGCACAAAAACTTCTGGAAGATAATAAAATAAAAGAGTTTTCTGGTAACCTCAAATAAACAAGAGAATCGTAAAAAAGATGGTGCGAGACCAAAGTGGGAATTTAATTTTATTTAATATATTATATCAATTATAAATTATATATATTATATATTTAGTATAATTAATATTATTTTTTTTTAATTATATGTTTTATTATTTAATATTACTATTTTTAGTGAACGCATGAAGCTTATAAGGTTTACCTTTTTATAAGAGACTCTTGAGCCATAGCTTGGCGTCATTGGGAAGAATGAAAAGATTTGCGCCTTGGTTGGATAACTTATCACAGAAAGCTACTTCCTTGTTAAATTATCAATCAGTAATCTTATTTTGAAATTAATTTTTTTTATATAACATTATTTTACATTGACTATAGTAATATAATTATCTATTGAAAGATAAAATTACACCTTGTCAAAATAAAAACAGTTTTATCTAGTAGTTACCTAATTTATTTGGAACTATTATGTCAGTATATCAAATTAATAATTACTAAAGTGTATGACATTTATTAATATTTACTCGTGAAATAAATGATATTTGTTCAGTTACACAGAGTTTAAAACCATATTCACACAAGTCATATATAAATATATGTATTGCAAGACAGACTTAGTTATTGAATATATTATAATTAGACAATATTCCTCAATGCAACATAAATATTAAGTTCACATAGAAAATTTATTCGTTGAACTAATCGGATGCCTACAAAATTAATTATACTCAGTACAATTATCACGCAAATATCAAAATCTAATTATAATACATCGTCATACTTCTCAGTATATTTATTCTCCTGATTTTATCGTAATTAGATAATTATAATCTGTATTTTTAATTTTACATTGAATTAATATAATCTTGAAATCTTAATATTCTCTCGACTGAACTTGAAATATACCTCTTAACAATTCAATTTCATTACTTCAGTATAATTTTATACACTATGAATAATAGTTGGCTATAAACTTTACAACTTATAAGCATATTAAAAAAAGCATTCTCTTATAAATAAATAAATGATACTTGAGTACCTTTAACCAGTACCTAACTCACTAGTATAATTTAAGCCACTAAAAAGGAGAGTGGTTGTGATCTCTGGCAAAATAAATGTATAAATGTGCTGCTATGAATAAATGAAAAATACCATAAAAACTGCTGATCTCGGATGCTGTTTGCTAAGTTTTTGTGTATCAACATGTAGGAGGTTTCCTAACTCTATTTTGCTTCTTTATTTTTTCTTTTCTTCTGAAATTCTTTTTTTAATGAGCATGTTATGCCTCGTATCCACCGCAACAGATAGAAAGAACTCTATTTCGTACATTAATGGTCGTATCTTTTGAAATAATACGAATATTTGCGTATACTATAATAGTGTTGAGAGAGGATTCGTAACATATATGTAGGTGTCTTGCTATATCGTCAAATCTATTCGATGATCTCAGGCACAGAATCATAAGTCAATATGTAAACAATATTTTGTGAAAAATCACCTCAGTGATTTCTAAATAAAGTACAAGGGTAAAACTGAAATTATGACCTAATATTAAAAAATCGCATGTGTAAGTTCTAATATTAGAATATATATATATATTAATTATAATATATTATAATTTTAATATATATAATTATTTTATATATATATATATATTAATAATTTAAATTATATTTTCATACAAATAGTATTACTCTTCACATTAAACAGACAAGTATTTATTTATATATATAATATTTATATATATATATATATATTTTATTATTTTATATATGATATATATATATTTATATTTATATAATATATAATATATGTATAATATAAAATATATTTATAACATTCATTATTGAATTGTTAATCCACAATGTCGATAGTCTAGATCATAATGCCTCTCCCCCGAAAAAAATTCTACCTTGAAGTCTATACGGCGCCGGTATATTATTTAATATTAAATATAACTTATAATATATATATATTATTTATTATATTTTATCTACTATATAATATATAATATTATATTTTCTATATATATATTATATATTTTAATATATATATATTTATATATTATATATATTATATACTTATAATTATTAATATATTATTATTATATATAATATTTATTAATTAAAATAATACATTAACATTTTCACATTTTTATGTTAGAATATTGTTATGAATTAAGAATGTGTTTTAAATATTTCTAAGGAAATATTTTTATCTGTTCCTTTTTTTTCTGGCTCAGTAATCTTTGAACTACTTTGCAATAATGTGATGTGTATTGATATACATTACAAATAAGTATAGTATTTAATATAATTTTTTACCGCTTGAGATTGAGCAAAACCATTTAAAATATGCCATATAGTCCAAATGCTAGCCTATACTGAATTTTATAAGAGAATAATCACACTTATGCTTTATCCTACTACTCCCACCCCTTGATGGTATCGAATTATCAACATGGTGCGTTTAATTTTTGTATAAAGTTTGGTATTAATCCCATAAGAGGCTTACTCCACAACTTATTTAAAATTATACATTTTAATATTTAAATTGTTTTTTACTACTTTTGAATTGATATGTTGATTCTCAATTATTTCATAACTCTTTTTACATAGCTGTTTCTTTGATATTCCTCAAAAAACAGTTTTTCCCTCAAATCTATTATATATATTTATACATATCTTATTCTGTCTTTCTTTTCTAATATACTTAAATGTAAAAGAACTTGTATTATATGTCATGTTATGCATGCATTTATAGGGTATAATGAGTAATTTTATATATATAAGTTTTTTGCACTAGTATGCTATAATATCTCTTTTCTGGGTATTTGTCGTGATTGATGACATTTATGATTTTGTCCTTACTGTTGTCATTTTCTTACTAGTCTATCTTTACTCTTTTCTTCCATTCCAAAGGTTACATATATATTGGAGAATTTCTTTTTGGACTGAACCAAACGTTAAATATATATTATTGTGAAAGAATCAAAATATTATAGCATTATTACTTGTATAAAGTCGGCAATAGTGTTTTGTTATCGTGAAGTTGAATTTATATAATCCATATCCAATAAGATACCCTCTAAAAAAACTTTATATATCTAATTAAATAATTATTATATGGTTTATCTATACATATTGTATCTTTCTTGTGTATAATATTGCAAGAATAGCCTTTCAACCTAATCTTTCATCAATCTTTCATTATCAACTATAAGATGATATATCTTTTCATACATATCATATTAAATGCAAATAGATGCTGTACATAGTTCTTCTTATAATCCTTAATACCTCATTCTAATATGATACTAGCTTGTATCTAATTGTATAATAATTATCAATTATAATAAATGATATAGATTCCAGCTCTTGAAGGTACTTCAAGTCATTTTTGTGCGATGAATTCTAGATAAATGATCTGTCTGAATAATGGGGGCTATGTAAAAACCTCAATTTTCTTATGGGAATCACAATAAATCCTATAATATTAGTCCAGCAATAATAGTTCATGTGCAATAATTTATTGATGATTGCCAGCATGCTTTTCTTGCCTGTAATAATACTATTAATTTTAATTAACTAATGCGATCTAAAACAAGTAATCATTATTATATAATCTAATAATTGAATAATAAATGTAACTCGTGCCATACCATCGTCTCGATGCTTTAGAAAATGACACTCAGGTTTACCTCGTAAAAATAGATAACCTCGATTTCTAATGGTTCCCATTATGTTATTGTGATGCATGTTTTAAAAAAACTATGGTTTACTTTTAATTATATTATCTTGATTAGAGAAATTTATACATTATTATATATAATGATTATATTGAGTTTTTACTATTAATACATGATTACGAATATATTCTCAATATTCAGTAATAATATTTTAATGTTCTTTGAATATTGTGTTATTTAAATGTATAATATATATCAAGATTATTAGAACCTAAATTTTATATTCACTTAATTAGACTAAATCCATATCATTATTATACTTAATTATCTTAGCAGAACGTGATATAATTATATTAATTTTATCTCAATACATATTTTGCATTTAATATCATATGTTTTTTTGTCTTTCATACATTGCTTCTCTAGATTATTAATTCAATATTTTTTATCACTGTAAGTGCGTAGTGTGTTAACATTATTTGAAGTAGTGTCATATAATATCATATGTGTATTATTTTTTAATTTATTATATATATATTTTGAGAATTGTTGTTTGTAGGTGGGGGATGTTTCTATAGATGCTGCTATATAATATAAGAGCTGATATGTGCTCATTTATAACACTCGTATAATTAATAATCATTAATGGTATAATGAGTATAATTTAACTTATTTAATATTATAATTACAATATATATCTATATATACGTACTGAGATAATTAATCATTATTATGCTATAAGAAAAGTTGACTAAATATGCAAACGATAGTATCACCATATGTTCTAGTATAATTATTTTTATTTACTCATTTTTATATATATAATATTTAAATTATATATTTTTACCTGTCCAATTTGATTGTCTTATTACCCAATATTAATTTTTATTATAATATTATTAATTATTAATATAATTAACCAATAATTGATATATTTACATTATAAAATATTTTGAATAAATCAGTAGATACATTGTACATCAATATTTTCAAAGTATTAAATTTAGCTTATTAGTACAGGTTGGTCTTGTAGAATCTTGTTTTATGAATAATAATAATCATATTAATAATCTGTAACCAATTGATTTAATTATATAAAGAATATCAAGGAGTTAATTTTAAATATAGTATAATAATCCTTAAATACATCTAAGAACTTATATAGAAACAATACGTATACTGCTTAGCTACTTATCAATATTAGGTATAGTGTATCTACACACTGGTATAGTTTATTAATTGTATTATATAATTTATTTCCTGTACAGTTTTCAGTGTAAATGTTCCATATTTTATTATATATAATTAATAATTATATATAATAATATAATATATATATATTTATATATTCAATATATATAAAATAATTATTAATATTATATTATGGAAAATTATTCTCTTATACCAAATATATATCTTAATTTTATATAATATTTAAATAAAGTTAGAATTGGGCCGATAATATTTATTATATATATTTAATATATATAATTAATATATAATATATATATTTATATTATTAATATTTAATATATTACAAGTAAGCAACTGGTGCGCTGTAAATCATACTATTAAATAATTATATATTTTTTTAGGCTGACTATATTGCCGCTCAGATCCATGTGCTGCTTTAGCGCTCTAAATGAGCGTATTAACCTATAATTTGGTCACATCATTGCGTATATACTCTAGCGCTGATGACGCCTTTGCGTCATATCTTACGAAATAGTTATCTAAAGCCATGTCGTTAGTGGTAAATTATATTATTATATTATTTAATATTTGGATTCTTTAATGAAGATTGGATTTCATCAGAATGGCTTTAATGGCTGGTTAAGCGAGAGGTTGTTCGCTAAATTTAATTTATTGTGTCAAAGAGTAAGGAGATACTTATGTGACTCTCGAAGATAATTAATAACGACAATGTCAATTTTATAAGAAAGTAAATATATACACATTTAATATAATATTTTCCGTAATTAATTATAATATATAACACCGCAACCAGATGAATTCTCTCTGGCGTAAATAACTATACTATTTCGTCCAACACTGTTACCCTCTTTTTATCACCTCTCGCGAGGTGAATCGTTTGGTAGGTCTCCTCTCTATGGTGTTTTCTTCTCCTATCCGAATGCATGGTTCTTAACACGAGCGTCGAAGATAAATTTGGAAAATAGTTCTTTTCTAGAGCCATAATTTATACCAAATATACATACTTTTAGATATAAATAACTAACCGTGACATGATAATTTATGGAAAGGTTATTTTATATGTTAAAACATATCGATAATATCACCACGTTTACTACAAGTTTAAATGGTATAAAAATATATTTCAATAAAATGGTCGCAGTTATATTCATGAGGATACATCATTTAGGAATAATATTTGACATAGATTTTTCAATTATCGTATATTAGTATAGAAAAGACAATTTTTAAATGAATAGATATATATATACCTAATTTAAGTTACATATCATTTTACATACGATATAAGTAGGAGAAAGCTTTAGTTAATATTTAGATCTACTATTTTCAAGTGAAGTGTTTCAAAATTAACATCATTAGAGGTTCACTATAGTTTGTCTTTAATCTTTATAAATTATTTCTGACTCATAGGAGGATAAATCATACATAATCACTCATTTACTTTTTATCGAGTAAATATTAAATATTAAGAGATGAAAGATTTGATGCTAGAATGATCAGTTACCTAGTTAAATTATAGTAAAAGGTATCATATACTTGAATTGAGAACTCATTTTATAAATCATCATCTTAAATACTAAAAATTGAACATAAAGATCTTTTATAGTCCATTCTTAGAGACGCGTTTAATATACTATAGTACTGAATTGGAAATTTTAGAAATAGAAATTTAAAAAAAAGAGATTTAATTAAAAAATAACTTTAAAATATATTATTAGAGAAAATTAAGAAAAATTAATACTTTTATATATTTATACAATAAAGATAATGAAAAGATAGTGTAGTGTATGCAAATATATAAAAACGAAAAAGGGAAGGGAAAAATTAAATTAATTTAAAAAGAGATATTAAAGCAAGAAGGACGGGAAGAAGATATTTAAGATATACTATAAGACATTCAATGAGTGATCAGTCCGATCGCGAGAATTGGGCTAGTGCGAAAGTAAAGTTGAGTAAAGATTTAATGTTCTGAAGTGGATGTAAACGATCGTTATATTAGATACAAAACGAAGATAAAATACAATGAGAATGTGTAAAAAATAAGTATAGAGAGAAAATATTTAAAATAATAATGAAGAAAACAAAAAAGATAAAAAGATAAGAATATATACTAATAAGAAAAATAGATTATTATGAATTGAGAATAGGGAGTGTTGCTCTTAAGGAAACAACAACAGTGAAAAAAATAAATTAACGAATATGTATAGATTGACATATTAATGAAAAAGAAATTTAGTTAATTATATAAATTTTAATTTATTAATTTATTTTATTTATTTTTGTTAATAGTTTGAAACAAATTTATTTTTAAAATTGTGAGACTGAAGGCTTTGATTTATTATTGAAAATGCTGAATAAAGTATTTTTATTGCTAATATACTTAAAGATTGTTTTATTTAATTAAGAACAACAACAGAGATTATTATTATGTTTGAAGAATATAACTTGCCGATTGACAAGATAAAAATTTAAAATATAATAATAATTTATATATAATAAGAATGTAATATAATTACTATAAAATAAATAATAATTAATAATAATAAAATATATTTTATATTATATATATATATATTATATATATATATAATATATTATATATTTATTATATATATATATATATTATATTTATATTATATATCAATTATATATTTTGAGAATTAAAAAATATTATATATTAATATATATATATATAATTATAATTATATATTATATTTATATATATTATATTTATTTTATATATATTATTATATTATTATATTATTAATTATTTATATATATATATATATATATATATATCATATATATATTATATATTTATATATATTATTATTATATTATATTATAATTATATATAATTTATTTATCATTTTATATGTTATATTATACATCTTAAAAAATATTTTTTTACTTGTTGTATATTATTTCCATGCTAATATATATATATATATATATTATTATATATATATTTATTATATTATATTATATATATTATTATTTTTATATATATATTTATATATTATATATTAATATAGGTTATATAATATATATTTAATTAATATTATATGTTCTTTGAAGCATTATTTTATCATCATCTCATATGATATAAAGTCGAAAAACTTTTAATTTATAATTATTGTTTAATATTATATATTACTATATATATATTATATATAAAGATCATGATAAAATAATTAAAAGTAAAAACAATTCTAAAGATTAAATAATCTCTTGTTGATTTCATTTTTTAAACTGCACACAGTCACTGAATTGTACTCATCTCTCACTTTAATATTCTTTCATTATGTTTTCAATAGTTTACATTTATTTATTATTTGTAATCTATTATTTGGAAAATCTATTATGCGTTCCTTTGTATTAAATAATATTTAAATAGGTTTTCTCTAACGCCTTGACTGTTTTTTTTCAATTATAAGAAATGAATTTATTAAATAATTTCAGATTTTACTTTATTGTATTAAAGATCCTTCATGAGAAACTTTAAATATTTGGTGCACTTTACGTTTTTTAAATCTTGGGTAAATTGTAAATTCTTGGTGGATCAATAAAAAAAAAAAGAGCAGAGCTTAGTTATTAGAAAAATAGTAAATAAATAAACAGAAATTAGAGAGTATATTTTTTTTATTGAATTCGTGTCAAACTGGTGAAAAAATTAAGTAAAGTTAATAGCTACAGTAAAATTCAATAAAGTACAAATTTTAAATTTAATTTTAAAATTAACTAAAAGCTTGAGTAAAAATTTTAAATTGAATGTATTAAAACTACTGAAAGAAGTGTGCAGATTATTTGTTTTATATTTGTTATTTTATTAATTTTCAAATTTAAAAATATTTCTTTTGTTGTTTTTATCATTTTCAGTATAATTGATTTCCTCATGTCATTCATTGTTATTATTTTATTAATATTTCTATTAATTGGGTTTGTGGGTTTATAAAACTTGGATGGTTAATATTATTTATTAATATTATTTTTATAATTATAAATATATAAATGTATTTGCCACGTTGTAAGTTGTAAGTCATTGCTCATGGATTTTATACATCATGTTGGTAATGAGTAATTTTAATATTTGTCTGTTAGTAATGGGGTTAATGGATATTTGTGAGACTCTCCAACAATACTTTGGAAACGGTTCTATTTTTTTCGTTATTTTTTATTATTTTTTTAATTCTTCTATTATTTTATTATTAATTATAACTATTTCAATAAATGATTTTATCTTATTAATGTAATTATTAAACATTTATTGGTTTTTATTTTTCTTTATTGTTATTATTGATAACAGTGTAATATATTTATTATTTATTTTTAATATTTATTATTATATTAATTATATAATATATATAATATTATATTAATTAATATTATATAAATTTATATTTATTAGTAATGTATTAATATATATATATATTAACATATATGTATAGTCATTTTTATATTATATTATTATATATTATTAATAATATATTATATATATATATTATATAATTTTATATATGTATTAAATATATATATATATTTATATATATATATATATTATATTAATTATATAAATATATAAATATAGTTGTATTAAATTATTTTGATTATTAGCTCATATATATATGAATTTAATTATATACTTAGTGAGTGTACCTGTGAGTAATTATTATAAGAGTTTCTTATATGAGTTTTTGACGATATTTCTCCTGTGATTTTCAGAACTATGCTTCCGAGCTCCGAATTTATGTTGGTAATTTTATTAGTTACTGACGATATATAGCATACTTTGCTATACCAGTGGTGGATAAAGACAAATCCTGGTCAAATCATGTTTTTTTTGTGAATACTGCAATAAAAAAAGAAGTAAGACAAGACAATTGTTGCTTGCATAAAGAGCATAATCTTAAATGAATAATATAAATTATATGAAAGTTAAATAATTGTTTTTTGTTGGATCGTTTAAAGGGTAAAAGAGGGCAATGGTGCTTGCGATTCTAAAAATTTGGAGTGAGTCAACGGACCACTCAGCCAAAAACTTATTTCTATAATGCTGATCCTTCCAAACAAAGAGCTGACAAAAATGCACACTAGTTAATTAACTACTCAGACCTTCCATCTTCAATTGCACCAGTACAACAAATATTTGATATTCCTTTAGCTACACCTTCAGAAAGAGCTCATCTACCCAAAGAAATCAACAATTCAGACGATGAAATCTTTACTGCGGATATATACTATAATCGCACAGGCGTAGGTGATGGATGAAATCCATATTATCCAAATCATTATCAGAGACCTTGAATTAATGATGATGAGCTTTTTATTTCAAGGTTCAAAGAGTGCAATTTATTAGATGACAGTGTCCGAATGACCAAACAAAGAAAACGTCACAAACATTTATCAGACTTCTATACTAAAAAAGATGGTCTATACCACTGCTATGACGTATTCGGTCTGTTTGTGGCAATTAAAATTACCTACAAAATACGTGAGTGGAGGCTCTACATTAACAGCTCCTCCAGAAGCCTTAAATATGTGCTTCTTTTTAAGGGGAGAATACATCCATCCATAACTTTAGTTCATTTGGTGCATCACAGTTAGAACTACAACTCTAACTCCTATTACAAGCTTTGAAATATTAGTATGGTTAAAAGGTTATTGGAGACTTCAAGGTAGTTGCATTCCAGTCTACTTATTTTAGTAGGAACACTACAGCACATTACAAAGAGAAGCACTGGTCAGAAAGGTCTGAGTTCTGTTTGCGGAAACATAATGTGAAATGTGGTTCATTGGTAAACAACACTTTTACATATAAAAATTGATTAGATAAAAGAATTTGTCAGTAATAAATTAATCCTCTGCGTTCAAATACCTTCAAGACTTATTTCTTAAGCTATCTGAGACAAAGATGACAGCTAGTGTCTATGTTAGATCGCGTCAAGAAAATCAGAGAGTTTTCAAATTCCCAAAGAAACTCTCAGAGAAGGAGAAATTATCCTAGAAGAGTTCCGTTTCAGTGGTTAAAAGCTTCTTGGGAAGGAACAAGATTGAAAGTTATGTGGAACTAGTTGAAATGTTAGTGAAAACATATGATCAAATGGGGCGCAGAATGTCCTTAAAAGTCCATATCCTTGATTTTCATTTTGATAAATTCAGGGATAATATGGAATCTTACTCGGAAGAGCACAGGGATCGCTTCCACCAAGATATACTAAACTTTGAACACAAATATACAAGAGCTTACAATGAAAACCTGATGGAAGACTACATTAAGGGGCTTGTAAAGAAAATAATTTTCATTATACTCGCAAATCTCGTAAAACTACTCATTTTTAATTTTTTATTCGTTCCCTACTGATTTGAAATAAATGTTGTTTAAAGTTGCCAAAAAAAATTTTTAACTACCAAAAACTTGATACAAATTTTGAAAGAAACCCACGGTTTGCGTAGGTTTTTCGTCATACAAGCCGCAATAGCAAAGTTTCAAAGGAAAAAGGAGTATTTTGTATGCATCATCAATCAAAGGCATTAGATAATAACACACACCAGGCAGGCGAAAAATATTTCGTAGTGAATTATTAATCTGAACAGACTGCACTATATTTCACACCATAGTTTCACTGCTATACATTAACACTAGTAGCGGAAGAGTCTCAAGGAATACCTTGAGTTCATTCAAGATTTAGTTGCATTCACCAAGGATTTAACTAAACCTGTCACGTTCGTACCACACACAACTTTCCCATTACACTCTTCCTCAACATTTCCCTTTTCATACAACATATAAATTAAATATTTATATTTCTCTAAATTCAAAATGAATTCATACCGTTGACAATCCTTACCACTACCATCACCTTACTTATATGCATGTTAACTTTCAAGGCCTGGACCAATGTTGGAACCAACAGCACCCCATTTTAGCCCCAACCTAAAAATAGTCATAAAATTCTTCATTTTCAGTCAATTTTGACCAAAAGAACAGCAAGCTGTAGCTTTTTATGACCTCTTAAACGTCATTTTAATTTGTTTTTATGTGTCTGT
>JABUQX010043614.1:7500-12500 GCA_015478945.1 Trachelipus rathkii | reverse complement strand
TATGATTTTGGACCGCCTGGGACAGAAGTGCTTACTAGGCCATCAGGAATGTTTATATTCTGGCCATACAATAATTTACTGGGGCTGATGCCACTCTCTGAGATGGGTGCTAGCCTGAGAGCGAATAAGACGAAGGGTAAGACGTCCAACCATTCTTGAGTTTTCATGGCTGGTTCGGCTAACATGGCTCTAATGCTGTTAATAATCATCTTATTGACCATCTCACATTTCCCGTTCGAAGCTGGGTTACATGTGCTGGTCGTGGTATGGAGTATCCCTAATAGCTTGCACACGCTCCCAAATAAGTGTGATGTAAAGTTTGCGCCGTTATCTGAGACGAGGCGGCTGGGAATTCCAACAGTGCGGAATTAGCTGGTTTATCAAAGTTTGAACTATTGTCTCTTTAGTGATATCCTTAAGCGGAAAAGCCCACACATAGTGTGAGTATCGGTCGATGAGAGTTAACAGATACTTGTAGCCACGACATGAAGGTAACTTGAGGACATCCATATGAATGACTTCAAACTTGTAGGAAACTTCTTTGTATTTTTCGTAAATGGGGTTAATTCCTCGCCCGATTTTGGACACCTGGGATTGATTCCACGTCCGAATCATCTCCTTAACTTTTTGATGCATATTCTTAAACACAAAATCAGCCTTCAATACAGTAAGGCAGCGTGAGATACCCAGATGCCCCTGCAGGTGCGTCATACGGATGAGATCGGCAACTCTGGCGCTTGGTAGAATGACTCGGGCATAATTTAAAGAGATATCGACATATAAAGAGATCTGTTTCTTCTTAAACCAAAACCCTTGTTTTTTAATAATTAAAGAGCTCTTTTCATTACCTTCTAGTAGGGAATTGATGAAATCATCTTTTTTCTGGTCTTCACTTATTTCTGTATAATTTATTTCTTTTCTGAATCGCTTTATTAGCTCTAGGTGGGCGTCATTGCAATTTTGGATTAAATTTATTTGAGTGTTTATTGGTAGAGTATCACTTAATTCATCTACCTTTCCAATAGTTATTTTATCATTAAATTTATCTAAATTTACTTTCATTATTTCAAGTCTTTTATCTACAGTCAATCCTTTTTTTTCAAAATCATTATTTTTCCCACGAGCTGTATTCGAAGAATGTCCTTTGTTTACATTTTGGTTATTTAAATCCTCTTCATTTTTGCCTTTAATTAAGGGGAGGATTCAATATTTGAGATTTTGGGACCCCATTTTAGCCCCCACCTAAAAATGGACATAACATTCGTAAATTTCAGACAATTTTGATGGGGAAAAAAGCAAACCGTAGCTTTTTCTGATCTCTAGAAGGTCATTTTCGGTTTTTTTTTATGAGTCTGTAGTCATTGTTTCGGCGTTTTCATTTTTTCAGGACCTAATTTTTTGACATTTTTTCCTATCAACTTCTACAATTTTTTTCGAAATGACTTCAAACTTGATATATACATAGATGGGTCTATTACGCTCAAAAAGCACATAGAATTTTTTGGATTTTGGGAAAATTGTGTTCAGCAACTAAAAAAAAAAAGTAGGTTTTGAAATTCGACATTGCTGAGCACAATTTTCCAAAAATCAAAAAACTACATGTGCATTTTGTGCGTAATAGACCCATCTATGTATATTTCAAGTTTGAAGTCATTTCGAAAAAAATTTTAGAAGTTGATACGAAAAAATGTCGAAAAATTTGGTTTGGAAAAAATGAAAAAGCCGAAACAATGACTACTTAAACAGAAAAACACCCGAAAATGACGTTCTAGAAGTCAGAAAAAGCTGCGGTTTGCTATTTCCCCATCAAAATTGTCTGAAATTTAAGAATTTTATGTCCATTTTTAGGTGGGGGCTAAAATGGGGTCCCAAAATCTCAAATATTGGATCCTCCCCTTATGGGAATTTCTGACAGTGGCGCACGCCGCATTCTTCTTTATGGTTTGCGCAGAACTCTTTTTATAGGCCTGGTGAAGGTGTTTCGTAGTGGAATGCGTTTAAAGGTCTGCATATTTCACCTTCAGTTGTCCGTTTTGCTTGTGTGGCTTGATTGGCCAGTTTCGCTTCTGCGCTGAGCCAATTCATAGCGCTCGGAGGAAGGGAGCGTAGTTGGGAGGCTCCACCTCTTCTTCAACATTGCAGTCTAGATTGTCAATTGCAACGTTTGCAGCTTCATTAACAATTTTATTGTGTAATAGATATTCAGATAGAGGATTTGTCTTTTTTGTGATCAACTCCCAAGAGACTTTGTAAGCAGATAAGAGGTTTAAACTCCTTATTTCCCGTAGATTATAGTTCTTGCAATCATTGCATCTTTTATATTTTTGCAACAGTTCCCTTGATTGTGTGGAAATTGTTATATAAGCTTCCCAGCGAGCAGGTACCCGTACTTCCTCAAAAGTTTAGTTAAGACTACTAACAACCGGTTCGCATAATCATATTTTTGTTCTGTAGGCGATAATATCGTGCTGTAAAAAGCGATAGGTTTATCTCCTTCGTCAGTAGTGGATAAAATTACTGCTGCAGCAGCTACGTCTGTTGAGTGTATAATAATTTTGAAAGGGCTTGAGGGACTTGGGTAGGCCAGAGCATTAGCGTTTCTTATAGCTTTTTTACTATCTTCAAAAGCTTTATCTGCCGCGGGGTTCCAGTTGAGACGGCGATTGCTATATGGCTTTCCCTTTAAGAAGAGGTTGAGGGGAGCTGTAATATCTGAAAAGCAAACTACAGAAGAGCGATAGAAACCTATCTTTCCAAGATAACTCCTTAATTCTTTGACAGTTTTAGGTTTTGAAGTATCTATTATTTCACTAATCTTTTCATGATTTGGTCTGATTCCGTTTTCATCGATTGTATAGCCCAGATAATCGATTTCTCTCGCAGCTATTTGACACTTATCAGGATTAATACAGATGTTCAAGTATTGTAACCTTTTCAGTACCTTTTCAATTAGGACTTTTTGTTCCTCTTCAGTTTGGGAGTGGATAAGGATATCATCCATGTAAGTTTACGAGTTTGGAAGGCCATACATGAGAATATCGATAAAGGCTTGAAACACAAATGGTGGGGAGACGAAACCCATCGGTAGGCATCGATAGCTATATGTCCCAATGTTGGAGGTTATGGTGAAGTATTTTTCTGAGTCTGGGTGGAGCGGAATCCTATAAAATGCCTGGGTTAAGTCCACCTTAGTGAATAGCCTGCTTCCTTTCAAGGTAAACATGGCGTCATGGAGATGAGGGAGGCCATAAGTTTCGATCTCAGCTCTTTTGTTTAGCTCTCTAAAGTCTGAGATGATTCTGACGCGCCCTTGGCTCTTTTCAAGGACACTTACAGGGAACGACCATGGTGAGTTGGTTCTTCTTAACACTCCTGTAGCTAAAAGATTATCAAATTCTGCTCGGGTTCGTGAATATAGCTTGTGGGGGATTCTGCGGGGTTTGAGAGAGATGGGGGGTCCCCTGATGTTCACTTTATAAGGGTAGGTGTTGGCCAGCTCTATTAATACTTTTTCAGGTATGAAAGCGGTCTTTTCATCAGTAGTTACAAGACCGTCCTCACCTATCAAGGCTGTGCTCATTCTTTTATTTTTATTATTTTTATATTTTTCAAAAAAAATCCTCGTTCCACTTTGCTTAACTCCTCAATTTTAGGTTGGTGATATTTTTCGGGCCAAAATATGGAATTTAAAAATAAATTTTTATATTTTCTATAATATATTCATTAAAAGGAGGAGAAACTAGAAGGGACTTGCACAGAGGTAGGAGGAGAAGTAAAAGATAGAGTAGATGGAAAGTTTTCATGCGCATACTTAATATTAAAATTTATATTTTTATTTAATTTCAAAGTTTTATTTGTGACTGAATCTATCAATAAGTCTCGTTTAAAGTCAATGCCCATTTGAAATTTCTTTAAAAATGACAACCCTAATATGTTTACATCAATATTTGCTATATAAAAAGTATCAAAATATTTCCTGCCTAAATTTAGGTCAATTTCAATGGTTTTAATATCATAAATAGCAATTTTAGTATTATTTGCGGTAAACATATAGCCTAGAGGAGGTGCGATTTGGCAAGAGCACCCCCAGCCAGAATATTCTGGCTGAATCCAGTGTCAATTAAATAATCTACCTTATTAATATTGTCAATTAAACCTGGTAAGAGGTTCAAGCCGTCGATTTTGAACAAACCTTCTCGCTCACCACAACATCGGCTGTTGACATCTCTTTGCTGCTAATACAGCGGTCGTCAACAGTGCTTATGATGGTGGGGTTTAACAAGATATTTGTTTTTATTCGCTCGGGCACTCTCTCTTACCTGCGTCCATAACGCCCATATTATCAGGTAAATTTTAATGTAAAGAAAATATTTACCTTTCATGCCAACGTGTCACAGCTGTAATAAAATTTGTATTATTTATCTTACCATAACATCTTGAAGACAGTTGAATCATTTACGACAATATTTTTATTAATTGTTAAAATTATTTTTTAGATTGAGTACTACTACCATTTCTTATGGGTGATACTTAGGTTTTAATTTAGATAAGAAAATGCGATTCTTACATGTTTAAATTGATGATTGTCCGTTTCACAATTTTCATTTATGTATCACACCTCCACTAGTTCCATTGTATTAATAACATTGTTTATGTTTTCATATTAAATAGCACTGGCGGGTTCAATGTCTTGATGATTTTTTATCATTATTATTACTATATTATTATTTATTATTATTATTATTATATTATTATTATATTATTATTATTATTATTATTATTATATTATTATATTATTATTATTATTATATTATTTATTATTATTATTATTATGGTAGTAGTAGTGTAGTATAGTAGTAGTAGTAGTAGTTAGTAGTAGTAGAGTAGTAGTAGTAGTAGCTAGTATAAAATAGTAGTATTTTTGGCTAACTTTTATTTTTAATATTTATAGTGTTTTTTATTGTTTATATAATTTCCTTTTCAGTTATGCTAGCACATTA
>JABUQX010043613.1:0-42152 GCA_015478945.1 Trachelipus rathkii | reverse complement strand
CTATAGTTGTTTGCCGAATACAAGTTGCATGTTGTTATGTTTACACATGGCAGGCATATGTCATCGAATTGTCATCAGTTGGACTTCCTTCAATGCGCAGACTAGTGACATTCGGCATGCATTTATCTGATTAATTATAATGGCACTTTGTTTGCATTTAGGTAGTATCCAGCTTAATAGCAGTGATTTCATTGATGAATTTGCCAGAGTATTACATTCCGGTATGGCCTCAAGATCAAGTGTGAAACTTGCAAGATTATAATTTTTAGTTTGTAATTAATTTTGTTAAAAATCTAGCAGTCAAACTATAAAATGAACTGACTCGTTAGTGTGCTGGCATGTCCAATTCCATCAGGAGTATAACCAGTACATAATAAATTAAATCTGGATCTGAATTCTAACTGATTACTTTTAGCGCTTATATTTGTTCACTACTTAGAGTGCAATAACTTAGTGGAGAAATGAGTCCGACAAAAGGTACTTCTATAATATTTGGCTAGATGCTTTAAAGCCGCTTAATCCGTTATCATCCACAAACAGAATATGCTGCTATCTAAACTACCTCATAATACTCACCAATATGAATCGTGGTAAATCTCTAAGCTATAGCAATCTGAAATCAATGTTGGCCACACTTCTTTTGTGGCCTAATTTTCTTCTGTTAAATCTATGCCTGAATTAAATTAGTTTCACAGTTAGATTAATTCCTTAAAAATTAAACTGTTATTCAATAAATTATTTAATTTAACCTAGGAAATGAAAGTGACAATTAAATTTAAAAGTAATGCCCACTTAGTGGAGGTTTAAATTCATAAATAAACTATTTAAGTAGTAAAAAGTTTTAGTTACAATACTTACAATTGTTTCTTTTTCTTTTATAATTTATTAATATATATGATTTCTAGCATAACAACACTCTACCTATTTTATTCATAATAAACCAAAATTTACCTGTCTCGATGTTTCTGGTGCAGACATATTTGAGCTTTCCCTTATGGGTCTGCTGTTTCCGCTTGGATTCCGGGATCATGCGCATCTCTCTACCTGCTTGTGCTACTTTTGATTGTTAATGCCAAATCTGTTAAAATACTTGTTGATTTTTAACTGCTTCGTTTGAGGGATTAGCAATTGAGAGATCATGATTTATTTTTATTGTGTAACGGCATTATGCCCCCTCTTGAGGATCGGTTATGTAGAAAGATTTGTTGTTTTGTCATGTTAAGAATGTGTTAGGTACTCCTTTACTTCCTCTGGACAAAATTCTTCTTGCATTAGTATTCACATTCTATTGCTAATTATCATCAATCGTTTCCTCGTTAACTAATAATGTTAAACAGACCCTAGACACTTAAATAGGATCATCGAAGTTACGATTACGGCATTTACTATTTTTAATTCATTGTCTTATATTATATCAAATCTTTTGGCATGTATACAGATTGGGTAACAACAAATTACTGTAGGTATATTAAAATAAAGTGAACTATAATTCCAAGTAATAAGAATTCAATATATTAGAGTAGCCATACATACGTTTAACGTAGTCTTATTTTATTTAAAGTGACTAAGCATTTAAACTCATTAAAGAAATAATCCTTATTTGAGAGTCAAGACGTAGAGAATTATTAAAAATTCAGATCGCAACCAAAAAGTATTAAAGTGCTCACTAATTGAATCTCCTACATACGTCTTTACACAGTCATATATTTTGTATCATTAAGAACTGAAAAAAAAATCGTTCATGAATCAAAGAGAGATAATTAAATAATCGCAACCGCAAATTCATACACTTTTAAAACTTATTATATATGAGGTGAACAAAAAATTCGGTAGCATTTGAGCCGTGGGCGAGCAGCAGATTAGACTACAATATAAATAGGGGCAGTTTTAAAGTCCCTATTTATAAGTATAAAAAAAAAAGGAAAATAAAATCAAAGTATTTTAAAAAAAGCTTCACCAAACTTAATGGTACTTTTAACTTATTATCAAAAAAATATTAATGCAGTCAATATATATATTGTCAAGATACCAAAGATCAACATCAAAATAAAATTAATCCTATAATACCGATCCGGGCTATCTTTTCTCTCCTGTAAAATTGAGAAGATTTTGCCCGTTGTTTAATTTACATAAGTATCTTTCATAACCAAAAATATCCTATTCCGTTCACTTTAAAAAAAAAAGAGCAAGTACGCGCGTTGGTGTCAAAAAGAAAAATTTCTACCATTCTACTATAGGGCCAAGTATCCAAAAAGACAATATGCTAAAAAAAAACTTAGGAAACTTTATTTATTTGTTAAGATTTTCAGGAAACCCAAATAAAAAAATTAAAAAAAAAAAAAATAATAAGTAATAATTACCAGTGGAAACAAAAAGAAAAACTAATGAGAAAGCACTATTAGAGACTTATCAAAGTCAATTATACCATTAACACAGTAATCGAAGTAATGACTTTTAGATAGCGAAATGAGCTTCGCGGTTGGGTTGGAAGGGGGTGAACGGGAGAGGAAAGGAAGAGGCATTGTATTTGTATACGTTATGGGTGATAAAGAAAAAGTCCAGGTTAGCTGGAACACTGTGAACACAGCATGATTATTTTGGTAAAATCTTCTTGCACGTAATTTTATGGTTTAATTTGTTGTGTTTTGAATTAGAAAAGTTATAATAAGAATACCAAATTTAAAGACAATATTCCCGACGTATTAAATAAAGACAAAATTTAGAATGGAAATGCGTCGATACATAGAAGAAAAAAGTGGTTACATGGCAGCCCTTCTAAGGAATAACTATCTCCTCTGTTCTACCTCCGACCAAACTTAGCGTAAGAAACTCGCTATGTTATAAGAAAACGATAAAGAAGAGTTAGCAGATTTTGCGCATGACCAAAAATGCAAGGGGGGGGTTTGGAGGCATGCTGCAAGCCCTATCAGATTATACGTGTCGTGCAACGAATGCTTCTTTACTCCTATTGACGCGGGTTAGTTGTCTCTTTATCAAAGGTCCAAATAATATTCTGATCTCACGCACACAGTTTAGAGGGTGACAGCAGACTGACGGCCGAGTCCTCAGATATAGTTACGAGACTAAACCAAAATGAGTGCAACTAGAAGATTCAAAAAAAGAATTTCTAAACTGCTAAGAATTAGAAGGAGATAATAACGAGAGAAATTCTGTTCTCATTTATCTGGACCTATAAACAGAACTTTCCTGTCATAATATATATATATATATATATAGTATATATATATATATATATATTATTATTATATATTATATATATATATATATATATTATATATATATTATAATATATTATATATATATATGATAATATTATATATTATATAATATATATATATATATATATTTACACACGATCTGTTTATTTATCTAACAACATATCTACTTCAAATCTAAAGAATCTTTCGAATCTTTCGGAGCCCAAGGCAGACGGCTTACGGCTGCAGGCAAAACACTGCCAAGTTCGGCTATGCCGAGCGAAGCCGGAATATTCGGCACATCCCTTATAATCAATTAATAATAATATAATAATAATAATAGATAATTAATAATAATAAAATTAATATAATAAATTGATTTAATAATAAATAAAATAAAAAGTCTTATTACAAAAATTATAGGATTTAAAAAATAAAGAAAACAATAATAAATAAATAATAAATTCTAAAAAATAATTTAAACTCAGATATCCAATACTCAATAATAATAATGGGTTAAAGACAAATGATGGAAACCATTATAGGACATTCTCGCGTATGACGATCCTTTATTGATATGTGTTTATATTCAAAAATTTTAGTCACAGTCCGCGGATAATGCGTAACCTACAAGTCGATAAATCAGTTTGTATTTATATATTATATAAGCAATATTATATATCATATTATAATTTTCAGTGGTGGTTATTGTAATTATAAAAAAAAAAAATAAATAATAAATTTCAAAAATATAAAGATTATAATATTGTATTAAATATAAACAGAATAAATTATATATAGTTATATAATATATATCACTGTATATACTATAATTATAGTTAATTATAATTATATTGGGATAGGTATTCTATTTGATGAGATTCTGAGTATTTACAACTAGTTATGTATTTGGCAAAACCTAACGTTATGGCACGTTGATCCTATAACTATCCAGTTATTTCCTATTTTTCCACATAATATGTGTTTATAAGCTATAAACAAGTTGTTATGAATGAAACCGCGCAATTTATAAGTTTGTGAAATTTTTTCAATGTTTGAAATGGAAATAATTTTATTAACAGATAATATATACTGGAGTATATAATATATATAGTATAACTCATATGAATAATTCCACTGTTTAGAGTCGTAGCTCAAAAGGTATATTTGTGCAAGCTAGAATGTGAGACTCTCGCAGCACCAGATTTCTGATCTTCAAAGGGATATGGTTTTAACAATAATAACAAGGTAACTGCTGCCAATTTGAGAGTATACTGTTAGTCAATAAAGTGAGTACAAAGCTGACGAGTTATAAAGATACTTCTCGCTTACAACTACTCACAGAAGTGACATAAAGTTTTAGTAGTGTGATACTAATTTAAGTAAGTATGACCTAGATCGGAAAATAGATTACATGAGTTACCATACTTTTTCAAAAATAAGCCCGCGAGGATAGAATGATTAAAGGAGCTAATACTTTAACTGGAATATTATTGCTGCAATAAGAATATTTCAATGCACCGTGCATCCGTGTTATCTTATATAATTATGATTCAACAAGGTAATAGCGCCTATAACTGACTGCATTACCAGCTGCAATATATAGGTAATAGATAGATAAAGAAAACAATGATCATAGGCCTAATTGAATTGATTAATAATCATTTTTAGATATATATATAGTTGATAAGCAATTAGATTTCTAACTTTATATTATATGTACCTGTGAATTATGGACCTCATTTTTTAGATTATCAGCTGCGATATATCAATAGTAACAGTTACGATATTTTTGCTATATATGGTGTTACAGTGTAAAGTACACTGTGATAGTACTATATTCTAATAGAGACAAGCCTAGTATTATCACTATCCATCTTAAGTACTTTTAGAGCTAACACATTGCTCGAGCTATTCGTAATCAATATATCATATAATCTCATGTTTCAGCATGGGGAATATGTCAAATGCAATCAAAACTTTCTGACTTAAGGCCTTCCAAAACATATCATATAACGCAGAAGACGGGTCCGCTGACTTCTGCGCGCCTTTACGTTTACACCCCATCGATTGGACGTCCTGTCTAGTAATCTCTGCAATGAGACCCATTTAAATCTTAGTCGGCCGGTCGGCAGTATCCAATACAATCTGAATGGGGAATTACCACAGTTAAAAATTGTAAATTATTACAATTTCAAATACGATACATCATAAAGAACCGACCAATTGACCCAACGAATAAACTGCATTAGTGATTCTTCGATCTTTTTTATAATCAACTCTTGTTACACTACATAAGCTTCACACACACTTCTTAGCCTCCCCGACCTCTAAGCGTCACTTTATGTAATACATTTATCTTTTTAAGCACAAAGCAAACCCTCTTCAAAAATGTCAAATTCCAACGCCTTAATCTCATAATAAGATATATAATTAATATAATGATTACTCAGATATTGATACGATCCTCATTTTCATAACCAACTGAGAAACTAGATTTATTGTTAATGACGCTTAATAAAAAAATAGAGATAAGTTAAGTAGTCTTTAATACTGATTTGAGTGGGCATATATAAGAGTATATCTATAATGATATAATATTAAGTACTATTATACTCATAAGAAAAGGTTTAAAATAGCGACCTTTGTGATAGGATTTGATAATAATTATATATTTTATATTGATAAAAACACAGTATTGATATATATATAATTGATATTTACCCCTATATGTGCCAAAAGTACCGATGCATTTTGTATTATTTTTTATGATAGCTATTGTTGTTATCAAACTTGGGTAAATGGAGACGGATGGATAAGATTTTTAGTATATACCGAAGCGCGTGGCATATAATATATAATATATACTATACATATATATGGGTATATAAATTATATTCATATTATATAGTACTCTCTTTAATTTTTCGGGGGCGATATATATATAATATTCTGATATAGTTCTACAGAAGATACCCTTTTTTATATTTCTCACTCTCACAATAACGTTTCACTGCGGTGCCCCCGGCACACAATATATCTGGATTTTTCGGGCACCACAACACAGATAATAGAATTTAAGATGCAAATATATATATTTTGTTTGAATATGTTAATTCGTACTTTTTATTTGACTTTCTTTAATTATTTACGGGAAAAGGAAAGAACTGCACATTATTGGCAACACTATTGAGGTGTAGAGCTTCAACGTAAAATTTCTATAACTACTAAAAATTTATCTATTTAATATGGGTTTGTCCTACAATAAATAGGGTAGGCTTATACTATAAATTCTATTTCGATATTTTTCACTTATTTTTGTGAAAATTATATTAAAATTAAGAGACGTATTTTATCAATCATTAAACTAGGTTTGGACCGCTATGTTAATAATAATTATTGGCGCGGATTCTTTTATATTCCCCTCCTTAAGGATTCTCGCATTACCTTTGTCTATAAATTACTTTTTTGTAATATGTCATTGAGAGTAATTATTTATGAACGCTCTTTATCATTATAGAGTGCGATAGATAATAGCTGTAAAAATGCAAAATCAAAAATTAATACTGTTTTATTTTTAATCTATATTATATATATATATTAATATTAAATATCATAAATCATGATATAATATATATATATCGATATAAATATATAATAATTAATAATAATAATTATATATTATATATATTATAATATAGAATATAAGTATTATATTATAATATAATATAATTATATATAATATATAATATATATATATATATTAATTATAATTAATATAATTAAGATTATATTATATATATATAATATAATATATATTTATATTATATAATATATATATATATAATATTACTTACTACTTAATTCTACTATGATAGTAGCGTAGCCCTTTTCTCATCAATATTATTTCTAGTTATTAATATTATTATGACTAAGCTTATATAATATTTATACATTATATATAATAATATATATATATTATTATATTTATATTAATTATATATTAATAAATTATTAATACCGTAATTCCTACTATGAATCTAATCTAGTATACCTAGACGTAAACTACTTTAATACCATATTAAAATACATAGCTCATACCTTGGTAGTGACTGGCTAAATTTTATTAACACTTAACATCTATCATATATTAAATATTTAATATATAATATAATATAATCATAGTTATATATAATTTAAAATAACTAATATAAATTATATAATATATATATTATTAATATTATATTATAATATATAATTATATATATAATGTATAATATTATAATTATTATAAACAGTATAGAATTTAGATTGAATATTCTGCATATTTTAATAATATGTATAAATTTATGTTAAAGAATATATATTAAAATAGTATATTATATATATAATAATAATAATATTATTAAATTATATATATTAAATAAATAATTATAATATAGTATATATTAATTATATATAAATAATATATATATATATTATATAAATTAATTATATAATATATTAATTAATATATATATATAATATAATTATAATAATAATATATATACATATATATAGATATATATATATTTAATAAAGACATTATTATATTCATGGCGCAGATAAATTGATTTTTTTTTGTTGTTTTTTTTATCAATATTAAGTTATTCAGAGGTGTAGGATATTGGAACATTTAAATTAAATATTTGTATATAAATTCCCAAAAACAATTTTGAGATAAATTTTAACATTTAAATTAAAAATATAAAATAAATTATGAGACACTTCATTATTGGAGACATTTGAAGAAAGAAATAGTAGATATTTAATGAGCACTGGTTTTTAAGAATTTGAAATATGTTCATATCGTATATTAATAAAATATATTGCTTTTGAGAAAATTTCCTTAAATTCCAAATATCATTGTTCCATTTTCAGAATATATTGACATACTTAGTGGAATTAACATAAATAAACAAACACTACCTTCTAAAACCTGAGAATAAAGATAGAGGGTAAGTAACTAGATATACCTACCTAACATATATGGATCTAAATGGCCTTAAACAATACACCTAACTATTTTAAATATATAAAATTAATATACATAATATATTAAATATATTATGAGATAATATTATATATATTATATATATAAATTAATTATATATTAATAAATATATATATGATATATATATATATATATACATATATAATATATTAATTTAATATTTTAATATATATATATTATCAATTTAATCCTATAATATAACTTAATGTCATATATCAATACCTATTCTCTTGAGTATTTGGGATTTAATATATAATATATATAATTTATATTTATATATTAGTGGATTGCAATACACATCCGGCAAGCCGCTTATAATCGTCGACAGAGTACATTATAACCGTGACTACATTCATTAAAGATATCACGGCATCCGATCCGCACCCAGCGCTTATGCTAGATAACTGCGGATGGTTTGCGCAGATGTTTTAATTGTCAGAGATTGATAAAGATTTTAGTATTAATAATAAAAATACTTTAGGAATAATCATGATAAAAAAAAAAAATGAAAAGAAAAGAGTTTAAGCAATATCAAAAACTATTTCTTGCTAAATATATTTAACATGTAAATTCAAATGAACATTCAACTCGCTTGGATAATTATAGTACACATCATTAGAATATGATCAGGATAAAGCAGATATATTGCTCAAAGAATTAAACTCTTGCTTTCTGTTATATATACATCACAGTTCATATATCGAAAAATTTTAACAAAGTCTTATATTAAGATTAGAATAATACATGACATACATTATCCACTGCATTTAAGCTATTGAACCCCATTTGAAGAGAAACTAACAAAAATTAATCCTAATAGTTGACGCTCTACAGACTTCTGATTATACATCTATCGGTTAAATAGCCAATTAAGTCTCAACGAATACTGATTAAAGGAAGCAATTTTGAACATGATTAACGTATCTAAAAGTACAAACGATGACGAGTGTTATAAAAAAGAATGAAGAATTTAAATTAAATCAAGAATGACTAGAATAAAATGAATATTCTTATATTTTGGAAAATTAAATGACCTTTGCCGCTTATCTAAACTTACTTAGATTCCCTTATAAAGCAAGTTTTTATAAGTATATGATATATATAGATATATATATATTAATATAATAAAAATAAGGAACAAGTTAAATCGTTTTAATATTATGTGTCTGCAGATTATTTATAGAATAACTTTCAACCTGGTAAAAAGTAGGTAAAATTTTGCGAATTTCATATAACAACGAATAAATAAAACAAAAATTTTATTTACAGATTTAAAATCTATTTTAATATAATTTTAAGGTTAAATAACAAAACTTTTAAAATAAATAATACAAGAAAAATGGCATAAAACTGGCCTATTTACTTGACAAAAAAATTAAAAATTAATATTAGTGTAGCTACCTGAAGAATTTTAATCATCCATGCACTTCTTTAACATAGTCTATTTCAAGATGTAAAAACAGGAAGTTCAATAAATATTTTCAACACCACAGCAAAAAGATTAATCAAAAGGTTATCTTCACCTCTAACGCTATTGATACGTAAAACTATGCAGTATAGAAGAATCTTCTATCGTTAAACCAGCTACATTATTATATAATTAGCATACGAATTTTTACATTTGGTATGAAAAGTAATGATAAATAATAACAGAACCAACATCTTCATTACATATAAATTAACAGTACACATTTATCATATATTATATAATATATATTATAATACTGGAAAGTAAGTTGTATCATATCTCATAGCTGATTAGATAGATGCTAATGAAGAAACAACTAGTGCTAAATTATAAACATAAATAGAATAATTATATATATATATATATGAGCATATATATATGAATTGAAAACTATACCAAGAAAATAACGTTAACATAGATACAAAATCATTAATATAATAATGACAGTACTCCTTCTATCATAAGTTTTATGATATTGGTATTATATATATATATATAAGTGAGTCAAAGCAATAATAATGACAAAATGTATTATCCATTATAACAGCTTTAAGTTTAAACTTGAAGGTACTTTATACCTATCTTAGCCTGTATATCCATATATCCTAATTAATCTAGATGTATCCAATAGTACTAGAGTAGAAGTATTTAGCATGCTGTATGAGCTATATAATATATGGATGAAAAGAAAACAAGTAACTTCACAACATGAAAAGGCACAGAAATAATTAGATATTATAGGGGTGAATGTTTCTCATCTAAAGACTAAAACCTTTCCAATATATATATGAATATTTTCACTCAATGAAAAGTACAAAATAAATTTATATTAATATATTCACTGATAAAATCTCTTATCATTAAGGTATCGTATTAAAGGTTATTTAATATGGAAAAGAGTTAATGTATAGGGTATCCATGAGTATGGTATCTATACCTACGATAATAATCATATCATACCGTAACAACACTTATATTATATAATATTAGATTATATTTCAGTATATATATATAATTAAAATAGAATAGATTAAAAACTATTATTATAGATATATATATATATATATATATATTATATATATATTATATAGATATATATTAATATATATAATATATTATATATATAATATATTTATAATATATTATATATATATATTATATATATATATATATAATAATATTAATTATATTACTAATGATTATAATTATAATATATATAATAGATATATATATATATAATAATAATTATATATATATATAATTATATATATTATATTAATTAGATATTATATTATATATATATATATAATATTAAAAAAATATGTATATATATAATATATTATAATAATAAATATATAAACTATATATTACCGCTAATTACACAGCATAATGATCCGCATTTACAATTAGACTAGGTATATACTAGGCGAATATATATATGATAACTATTAAGATATAATAAATATAATAGATATCAAATAGATACCAAATCAAATACTTAATAATAAGATATCAAATTAATAGTAATTTAATACTTAATAAAGACATCACTATAAAATTATATTATAATATATAATAATAATATATATAGTATATATAATAATAATAAATTATAATATATATATATATTATTATTTATAAATATTAAGTATAATAATATAATATATATATATATATTATTTATGATATATAATATAAAATAATT
Source organism: Trachelipus rathkii (assembly GCA_015478945.1). Lineage (NCBI taxonomy): Eukaryota > Metazoa > Arthropoda > Malacostraca > Isopoda > Trachelipodidae > Trachelipus > Trachelipus rathkii. The sequence goes on along the minus strand of JABUQX010043613.1, from coordinate 30,708 downwards.
AATTTATAATATTAATATATTATATAATATTATATATTATATATATATATTTAATTAATATAATATATCATATATATTAATATATATATATTATATTTAATTATTATATATTTATTAAATATAAATAACTAATTATAAATATATTAATTATTAATAATAAGATATATATAAAGTTAATAATATATATTATGTATATATTTTACATTTGCATCATATATATATAATATATATGATATAATAATTATATATATATTAATATAACGTAATACAGATATTTTACTATATTATTAGATTTTATATTCAGTAGTGCAGGTAATTATTCTATACTACAACTAAAAGACTATAAATATTACCTATGCAGAGGCATATTTGTGCAGTTCGCTTGCTTCGTCGTCGTTGTTGCATGCTGACCACCGGCACGAATTAAGTGCATTATGCTAACGCCGCTTAGCTGTGGACTCCAAAAAAGACCTGTTATCAAATTAGTAAGGGCGCAAAAGGGCGCGGTAATTAAATAAGTTACTATTTTTTCAATTTAAAAAACGCGCAAAACAAAAAACTTTTTTTGATTATACACTTATATTAGCCGCAATCTCAAACTGTGTAATTGTTAAAGCACAATATCAAAGCGAAACTCAGACCATATATGAAAGAAAGAACTGGAGAGAAAAAAAAATAACATTATCCTGATAACGCTGCGCACTTGAACTGAACAATGAACAAATCATTTATGGTTACACCCACACACCCACACACATCTTACCAACTACACACACTACAACAACGTCACTACACACACTATCTAGAAACTGTAGAAAGTCCGTTTGTAGGCATAATAACTTGTATACATTTTTTCAAAATACCACAGTTGGTAATAAAATACATTATATTATAATAATATATATATATATATATATATAATATATATATATAAAATATTAATATTAAATATATATAATATATTAAAATATTATATTAATAATAATAATATATATATATATATATATTAATATAATATATATATATCATTTATTATAAATTAATATAATATATATATAATATATATATATATTAATATTAGATATAAATTATAATATATAAATATATTAATATAATATATATAATGATAATATATATATATAATATAATATATAATTAATACTTATATATTAATATATATATTTATTAATATATTATATATATAATAATATTAATATATATATAATAAATATATATTAATAATATATATATATATAATATAATATATATAATAAATATATATGTATTATTATATATAATATAATTATAATTTATATATATAATATATTTATTATATAATTTTAATTAATAATATATATATTAATTATATATATTAAAATATATACTTACTTATATATATTGTATATATATATATATATATAATATAATATAATAATATATATATATAATATATATAATATATTATATATATAATATTATTATAATAAATAATATATATATATATAATATATATATATTATATAACAAATATATATAATATATTATAATGAATATATAGTAATTATAATTATAATCGTAATATTATATATATATATATATATTAATTATATATAATAAATAGTATATTATATTATATATACTATATATATAATATTAATAGTATATTAATATTATATATTATTAATATATATATATATATATATATATATATTATATAATATAATATAAATAAAATATAATATAATATATATATATTAATTAATCATATATATATTTATATTATTATTGTTATGTTAGTTGTATTGGTAGGTTGATCTGAGATATTTATTAGCTGATATACAGAGGATCACGCCTACTTATAGATATATATATAGTACACGTACAATAATAGAGTTGAGAATATTAATCATACTTATATGGTAATATAAAAACGTCGAATTATGTACTCGAAGTAAAATTTTATATGTTAAATATGTGTATTTACCATAAAGAATAATAAGGGTATATATAGGATCTCTAGACATAAATATTCAATATATTAATTTAAATATTATATATTAATGTCATAAAAGAATATATAATAAATATCACTATATTAATCATTACCTACTAAAATAAATAATATAAATAATTATGTATATAATTAGATAAATAATTATATAAATAAAATAAGAATATATAATAAAGAAATATAATAAAGAATAATAATAAATAAATAGTTAAATATATCACTAGCATAGAGATGTTCATGACTCTCATTGAATGAGAGTAACGACAATTATGTTAATGCAATTAAACTATTATTGATATCGTGGATTAGTGATTCTATTGAACTAAAGATAATAATAGTATCATATTTACCTAGAGTGAATTTTTAGACTAAGCGGATACAATTTAGAAGATAAATACTCTTCATAATCAGACCTTCCATATAAATATCTCCAATGGAATGTTAATTCTAATTAAATTGTATAGTTAAATTCTTTTTATAGATATTCAGAGACCCAAATGAGTATAGTATGCACTTTCTAACTTATAAATAATTTTATTTATTTAAGTATTAATTTTATTTTATTTACTATTATATTTAATTTATTTATTATAAAATTAATTGTTTTATTCTATCTGTATTTATGCAAATATACATCTTAGCAATTATCTAATTAAATAATATATTTATTAATTATTCATTTGTTCGTTTCATTTATTTTATTTAAGATAATTATATAATCAATAGTTTATTAAAAATGTGCTTCGATTTTTTATTAATCTGATTTTAATATAAATTTATGAATTTATATAATTAGATGATAATAAATGAACATCTATAGATATATTATTATTTTATTAATTATTGATATATATTATTAATTATATTATTATATTATTATTTATATAATTATTATTATTATTATTATAATGATTATTTTATTATTATATATTATTATTAATTATATATTATATATATTATTATATTATTATATATTATTATTATATTATTTATTAATATATATTATATTATTATATTTATTACTATTATTATATATATTAATATTATTATATTATTATATGATATTTATTATTTTTATTTCATAATTATATTATTATTATTATTATTAATTTATATATTATTATTATTATTATTATTATATATTATTATTATTACTAATATTAATATTATTATTATTATTATTATATTTATATTGATTATCGAGTTTGGAATAATATTTCGAAACAAGATGATTTAACTCATGTATCTTAGTATATTATTAATTAACTTATAATTATTATTATTAATTGAAATTTAAAATAAGAACTTAAACAATGCGAAATAATTTACTTCAACCAGCTATAAAAATAATTAAATCATGAAAGGGGGGTATTGATAACCACCTCTAAGTCCCATCCTTATGCTTTTCACCGGTAATTCAGTAAAGTTCTTCCTATAGAGCTGTTGATTTTTAAAATATATATATATAGTTAACCTCAAACTTTTAATATAAAAATGAGATGAGTACTATATAGTTAATATAACTCAAAATTTTCTATATAATATACTATTAGATATTAGAGAGAGCTATTAATAAATAAACTATACTATAATATATAATAATAGACTAATGATGATTGATCACTAGATAAATTTTTTAGGATTCACCATCAAAGATCACGATATATATATGATTTATATTCTCTTCGAAGAATTTACTAATCTTTTAAATAGTTAGCTTTAACCTAGTTTACTATAATATAACGATATAACAAAAATCTATGGCTATATTAAGAAAAAATGATTAATTCTATTGTAACCTGAATAGTTAGCTATATATTTCAATATAAAGATTAAATATAAGTATATCAAGAAGAGTTGGTACAACAAAATAGTTTTAAAAACACTTATTTGCATTGTACTTTCAGAAGATATTTATATACCTATATAAAAATAAGCTGGAAATTAGTTTCAAGGATAGCAGTTACTATTGACTAAATTGGAATTTTAAAACTATCTATTTTAGAGTAAAATTAGCTATGACTACTTATTATGAAAGTATTGTTAAGAATAATAACACCGATGTTTTTTATTTCCATACGTCATAATATGTTATATATTTATAATTTGAAACATAGTAGCTCGTATAAATATTCGATAAATAATTAAATACAGCGTTAGTTAATAATATCCTTTATGAAATAACGTCAATCATCTAAGTGATGGATAATCTAGTAATAGAATATAATTATATTATATGAATATATATATATATTATATAATATAATCATATATATATATATATATAATATAACCCCCTAATATATATAATATATATATATATAAATAATTATATATTTATATATATTAATATATATTATTATATATATATAATATATTAATATACAATAATATATAATTAATTATATATAAATATTAATACTAATATATACTATATAATATAATTAATAATTAATATATATTTATTATATCATATATTAATATATATATTATTATAATATATAATATAATATTAATCCTATAGATATATAACTATATTTATATTAATATATAATATTAAATATATAATTATATAAATTAATATATATATATATTATAAAATATATTAATTTAATATAAGTATAATATAATATATATTTATTATATTATATTAACTATTATATAATTTTTCTTATCTTCATTCTCTTTTAATAACATTAGATTCTCTGATAAAGAAGTAGGAATAAGCATAAATCAATAAAACAAAAAATAGTATTTATAATGAAAGATAAAAGTACTATATGTATTTATAGTATACATGATATCAGTTAATAATCACTCAACATACAATATCCCCATATCACTATGCTAAATACTGAAATCAAGCATGTATAGCAGTACCAGAAATTAATCTTAACTAATCATAATACGACGCTATTCACAGTAAAACTATAACTAGCACTAAGGATATATATTAGTATATGATTAAGCAAAAATTAACAGTGTGAGGTCTCATTATTCCATTGAGCCAGAGCGTACAAAATAACTCTAACATATATAATTAAAATTCTCAATTCGCATTACCCGAATTATACTACACTCATTCTTATTTCGCTAATTGAGCAAATACCAACATTTCACCATATCCTTGTCTTCAGACAGTTCCTATTGCTGATTACAATCTCCTATATATATTTTACTTATATAAATAGTACTCCTGAGCATTGTCTTATATATAATATAAGCAAATATACATACACCTTAATTATCTATCGCTTAAACGAATACCTATAACATCATATCTACATCTACTATAATATTATATATATATATATGAGTCTAATATTCAATTATTATATGTTCCAATTCATTTGCCTATTCTATTAAGCATAAATCATGAACAGCTACCCTAAAACGCTCATAATATATATAATAGTACTCATTTATATTCACTTCTTATAATTACATATATTAAAATAGGACTTTTATAAGTATAATGACCCAACCACACACACATTCAAACACATCAATCTACTTGTAAAAGTTTGATTAAACTCAAATAAAATATAAAATCACAATAGTATTTCATCATTTCATATAATATATACATATAACTAATATTTATATATATATATATGGGATATACAGAAAACTTTAATACCCTTATGTACATGAACTCATAAGAGCGAATCAAATCACTGTAAATTAGATTACCATTGCGATATATATAAATTTAAACTACAAGATTTTATTCACAGCTACCTTCCTTCAACACTCATCTTAACTTTATCTCAGGTTTGAATTTTCTGATCTGTTCTTTTACCAGATTTGAATTTCCTTGATCGTTGTTTTGATAATTTATTATATTATAAATAAATTTTTTTATATATATATTATATATAATATATCATTATTACCCAATATACGACTAATAAATGTTATAAAACTCATAGTGTAGTAATTAGATACGATATGTTCCAGTTGTCACTAATAATATTAACCTAATGATATTAATCACGGAGAACACTCGTTAACCCAAATTTTTAACTTAATTACCTATTTTCCTGATCATTAGATTAATTATTTTTAAACCCTCTTAGATCCTGATTTAAGAATCACGTCAACTGACTGAATATACACGAACACTATCTATACCAATTATATCTCGTAATAATTATTTTCTAAGATATAAATATATTTATTATACACATATCAATATAACCATGATCAATATTTAACTAATATTAGCGCATCAATAATATTAGTATAGGGGAAAATATACCCTCCGCTTTGAATCTGTCTATTTCTCCACCGGTATAAACCTTTAACCCATTCCCGTTTATCTATACTTACTCCAAAGTCTTTATATATTATTATCTTTAACGACTGATACCATATCCACTAATCATATATATTATAGGCACACAAAGTGAGACATTAACACACAATATTACTTTACCTTTAATTAACTATTAGATTAAACCTAATTTACACTCTCCACGCCATTTTGTTCTATTTACAACACCCACACTTCACTTGTAATTATCAATATCCATCACAATAATATTGCAACTATACTTGCATACTACACCAAGAAAAAATTAATATATCATACTATTTTCAGCTTCGGATTACTAATATTCTCTATACCTATAGACCGAACACCATAATTCTCAAATAAATCAAGTCTTACTTTAGAGTCATTTGCTCATACATATATAACTATTATGATATATTATATAACTATACTAATTAGACTTTTAGAATAATCTAGAATTATTAGGACTTATTAGACTGTTAATTGGATTTTTTTCTCAACTTTTAGAGTACTCTCCACACTTTTTTTACTATCTTTCTGGTGCTCTCTACTTTCTCTCCATCTCTCCATTCCCCACGCTTCTCAACTCTTCTCTCCTCGCTTCCGCTCTTCTCTCTCTCTCTCTCTTCTCTTTTCTCTATGTTTTTGACGGTTTGGGATTTGGAAGCGGAGATAACTTGTTCAAATTCTCTCTCTCTCTCTCTCTCTCTCGTCTCTCTCTCTCCTCTCTCTCTCCTCTCTCTCTCTTCATCTCCTCTTCACCTCTCATCTCTCTCTCTCTCTCTCTCTCTCTCCTCTCTCTCCTCTCTCTCCTCCTCTCTGTCTTCTATATCTCATTTTATAAGTTATTCTATCATATAAATATATTATTCTATCTTATAATATATATATAATATTATTATATACAAAATTTGATAATCAATATACCTTAAATATGAAATTAATATAATAATATTATATAGTATCAATGTGGGCTTTGTATACATAGGTAGCCTAAGCGTACCGAGCTCTCCTACCCACATAATCTGTATTGCTTTTAATAAAATAAAATTAAATTGTCAAACTAATTTAAATTATTAAAAATTGATTGAAATGAAAAAAAAGAGAAACTAATTTATAAAAAATATATAACTTAAAAAAAAAATACTATTGTAAAAAATTAATATACGGTGTGATAATAAATTATAAAAGCTTGAATATTTGTAATTATTCGCTCGGCGCTAAACCCTATTATAATCTTAATGAGTGATTTTCTTTATCTAAACAGGTCTTTACGAAAACGAAATTATATCTCCCTCCTATAGTATTACACTGGTCAGCGCCAAGCAAAATTATACCTTCCTCCCAGAGTAAAAAGAAAACATCGTAACACAGATTTATATATCAACACTTAAATCATACTAATTTTTATATTAAATATATCTATAATAATAATATATCATATATAAATATATATTATATAATATATATGAAGTTAAAAAAATAATATAATAACTAATATAATATCGTATCCAGTATATTCCTACGTATCTAATTTTACCAAGATGCATGAATCTGTAATCTTAACTTTGTAAGTCCTTGTGCTTTGAGCATTAAATCTATGCTATATTTATTCCCATCTAATGATTTTTCGTATATAATTAAAAGATATTTAAAATAGGTGCATAATGGAAGTAAGAATTTTATTTTCTTGAAAAATCGCGGATCTTTAAATCTTCTAATCTAAGACAATTAACTCCTAATTTTAACAAAGTATGGAAGGGCCTCAACCATCCACTATTATAAAAAATAGATAATAATGGTTCAGCACGAATATTTCTTTTGTTATAGTTAGACAATTATTTAGATTTATTATAATATATTATTTTCAGATAACATATTTTATTTTTATTAATTATAATTATAGATTAATATATTTATTATTATTATTTATTATTAGTTTTAATATTTTATTCAACTATAATTTATTATTATTAATATTTCCATTATATTCTGATTAAGTATTATTATGATTAATACCATTATAGATTGTAAACTTCCAACAACAAATATTGAAGTATAATTATTTATTGAAATCAACTACTAAATATTAATGATTAATATATATTTTTTTTTAATTTTTTTATTTATTTATTTATTATAGTTAATATAATTAACAATATTGATGTGTTTTCATCACAAAAAAAGTTGATAATAGATTAAAATACCACACTCGAATTAGTAATTATGAGACACATAGATAATAGATTAGTAAAATAGAAATAAAAAATAATAATAAAAAACATCCAAAGCGTGTTTTAAAACACTATATATTATAATATCAAATATATTTCATTTTAAAATCATTTAGTAATAATAATAATAATAATAAATTAATATCTCAAAATGTAAGATAAATAAAATTAATACTTATATAATCTTACAGATTACTTCATATCTAACCTAACATATATTAATTAATAAATTAATTATATCCAATATACCTTATTATATATAGTTCTTATCAAGAGATATATCCCTACTCAAATTCAATCACTAATCAGTAAATAATTATATATTCATACCATAACTTAGATATATCACTAAGTCAATATTAATCTTTATCTATATCACTATTAATCAAACTCTATATACAATAAATAATAAATATTATAAGCTGCCTATATCCCACAATTTATAATCTTATTCAGCAAAAGCTTTCGGCTATATATAATCTTATCCCTCTTACACTATATATAATATATATATATTATATATATATATAGTTGATATAGATAATATTAAATTAATATGAACTGGTAAGATTAGGTATCTTTGATAACTTCCCAGTTGCAGCAAATGATCATACAGTGTGAAGATTATGTAGCAAGATGTTGATAAAGAGATAAGAATAAAATCTTTAAAATGAACTTTTTTCTCGTAATAATAAATGAGCAGTGTGATTATCGATAAGTAGTACATTCTATTTCAAATGATGTAAATTTGTTACCACTTGACTGTAAAATTGAATAAGGGTAAAAACGTGATAAAATAGCGTTAGTTAAAATATAAATCGTAATAATTACGGGATCCAAAAATTGATGGAATCAAATAATAAATTTGCATATGAAAACAAAAACGGTAAAGAATTTTTTGAAATATTAATTTTCCAACAGGGCTTATGAAATTAAACGATTAATAATGTACAATTCAAGAAGACATCTTGTTAAGGCATCATACAATATTTGGCTGGAGGGGCTGGTCCCCGTTTTCGAGGGCCCACGTAAAAATGGACATAAAAGTCAGGAGAATTTTACGCAGCGGTTTTTGACTATATAACAGACCAAATGTAGCGCTTTATTTTGCTCTTAAACGTGTGTATTGTCTGGGTGTTTTTCTAGTGACTAGGTATTCAGTCAGTTTCTTAATTTTCAAAATTTTCAAAAATCATGTTTTGAGATATTTTCATATATCAACTTTCAGATTTTTTTTGCGAAATGACTATGCAAACGTTGAAATATGCATAGGATGGGTCCATTACACGGATACAATAGTCGACTTGATATACATGTTTACCGCAATTTTTTTTACGGTTTATGTGCTCAGCGTTTGTCCGAATTTCACAACAGAACCCATTTGTTTTTGAAAGTAGAGAGATGGAAAAGTGAAGAAAGTATGACATATTTTGATTTTTCTAAGCCCATACCGATCAACGCATCAAATTTTTCAAGAGGCTTGTAATAGTCGGGCAAGATGCATACGTTATTTTTGTAAACTTAGATAAGTTGTCTATATTGTATATGCGAATAGGATTTGGGATTTGTCTTGGAACAAGTTTCAAAAAAAAATGTTTTAAAAATTTTTTGTAAAAAAATTGTTCTAATTGAGTAATACAAAAAAATGATTTAGTAAAAAAGATGACATCTTGCGCCGACTATACAAGCACCTGAAGAATGTTGAATGTTGGATCACGGATGATAGAGAAAAAATATGTCAAATTTTTTCACTTGATTCAAAATTCAAGAGAAAATGGGTTTGGGAAGGACACGAAAACGCTGAGCACAAAACGTAAAACAATTCGAAAATAAAATCATGAGGACTATATAGGTAATGGAGACGCCATGCTATACATATTTCAAGTTTGAAAGTCATTTTCGGAGCAAAAAATCTGAAAGTTGAATGAGTGCCTAATGAGGCGGAGACTAGGAAAATTTGGAAATTAGAAAAGAATGACTACAGTGACAGAAAAAACACCAGAAAACAACGTGTTAGAGAGGGCAAAAAAGCTACCATTTTTCGTGTATAAATATGGTCAAATCGAGACTGAAAAATTACGCGAATTTATAGTACCATTTTGTAGTAGGTGGGGCTGAAAACGGGACGCCACCAGCGCAAGATTTGGATATCTGCCGCTAAAAATAAACCTGAGACGTCAAGCATTCACAGATAATGTGAGAAGCAAACGCATATAACTAATGAATGTATTAATGCATGAGTTAGGGAGGCTATTTTAATTGATATAATTAATGAAAATACTAACTATAAAAAATGCTTTTAAGGAGAGTTTAGAAGGGATACTATTGAAGGTATTGAAAAACATGGAGAGTGAGAAACATTGTTTATATATCACCAAGTAATTCTATCTTGTTTAAATTGCGATATTATAGAGAAGGTTTTAATGCTTAATGACATCAAACCAATTTAGTAATAGTTTTCTTGTCCTATAAGCTTACACCCGGTGTATAACAGAATAAAATGAGAGACTCTAATAACAGTAGTATAATCTACCGAGTAACAATTATCACACTGGTTAATTTAATTATTGCATATTGCTTACTAGATGCAATGCTAAATTAATAAACCATTAATTTCGAGGGAGAAGAAATAACTATTTGATCGAATGTACATTTAAGAGCAACACATGAACATTTATTTTCGAGTTCTTTAAATTCAGATCAGGAAAGTAACCCGGAAAACCAGGAAAGTAAGAATGTACAATTGAAAGGGAGAGTATTAGAGAATAGTGAACCTTAATATCGAAGAGGGGAGAGGTTAGATATTGAAATAACAGCCATAGGGATGATAAGAATAGTACGAAGATTCAACAAAACGGCAGAAATTTGTTACTATACCGTTCTAGAAGTGTAATGAATTAAATAGATGTCGAGGGGATCTTTAGAGAAAGAGAAAAATAGGGAAGCAGAAAATTTAAGAGAAAGGGAAAAGGATAGATTTGAAATTTTTAAAGTGAAAGGAAATTATAGATATAGATTATAATTGAATAAACGGGGATCGAATGAGTGTAATTAGTTTCAAAGATAAGTTGAAGTACAGCACGCTGGAAAAAGAAGTAAAGTGAAGAAACTAATCCAATCCTGACAGAGGCATCAACTATAAGAGGAACTTTTAGCCATATCGAGCTGTCATCAGTATTATGAAAAGGTATGAATGTTAATTGTGGTCACCGTGAATAAAGGTAGATAGAGAGTATGATCCACAAATTATAATGACTTATATTAAAGAACTCATGACGGGAATAGTGTTAAGTATGTAGATAATTCCGTTAAGATCATTATTTGGATTTTGTGAAAATTATGATAAAGTAATTTAATGGAGTAAAACTGAGCTTGTATATGAAAGGAGAGAAGAAAAGAAGATGATAGAATGCGTGATTATAGAGGAGAGAGAGCAGAATCGAGAATTCATCCCACAAACTTTGGCTGTATTGAAGCCTCCGAATTATTATGGACACAAAAAAATTAAGTTTATGAAATAATAAATTTGCATTTTTAACCATTAATTTAATTTCATTAGCCTGATCCAAACGATTTTCTCTGCCATGAGGCCGAGCTAGGATTCTATATTTCTGATTTAAATCCTCATATTTCCCAGTGTGGTCGTGAATTTCTTTTTCCAATTTTAGAACATTTGAGAGACTACTACTGAGATCAAAATAGGATACGAAAGCTGAGGAGACAACTACGTTACCAACTCTTTTTTCCATTGATATTAACCAATTACTAAAAGTATGATGAACATGAAACAAGTCTTCCCAAAGTTTCCTAGTGCTTTTAATAAACTGTTTTCTTTCAGAGGCTCGTGCGCAAATTCCTCCCCATCTTTTCTCAAGGAAGTTGGTGGCCTCTTCGAGAGTGTCGGTTTCCCCATTAACATCGATTTCATTGCATGCCTTTTTAACCATTTCACATAAATTGAAAACTGAAGAAATGTTGGCGCTTTGTTTTTCTATTTCTTTGGTCATTTCTTCCTCATTTAATAACAATTTTTCGATTTCCAATTTTGACCTAGTTGCAAACAAAACAGGACTAAATAATTTCTTCTCTGTAGAAAATAACCAAGTCTTCAAATTTGTAAGTGATACTTCGGTCTTGTTAATTGTATTCAGAATATCTTCGAGCGTTCGCTTCTTTAATTTGCTTTTCTGTAAAAGATTTTCCCATGACTCTTCGATTCTTTTAATTTTTCCTTCAAGATTTTCAAATTGTTGCTTGTCGACATTTTTCAAAAGCTCACGACCATCAGACACAAGTCTCAATTTTTCCATTTGTTTTAATCCTATCTCTGTTTGGAATTCATGATCTAATTTACGTATAAGAGCATCAATATACTGTTCAGAACTACCATCGATTTTATTTGACAATTCTACCATCCATTTCATGAACTGATCGTATTTAAAATCGTAATTGTGCCACAATTCCAATCTATCTTCTAAGGAGTTTATTCCCATTCGGAACTGATGAATCAATTCTGTTTGGAATTGCAACAGTCTCCACATTCTGGTTGTTACGATTTTTAAATCAGCTGGATTAATCGAATCCACCATTTCTTCTTTTGTTATCCTGAACAAAGTCAACTCCTTATTTAATGACTCGAGATCTGAGATAATTCTTTTATATTCGAGGATCTTGTCATGAATTTTATCAATATCAGTTGGTTTATCTGGGGGAAGCTGAGACTGGAATTCCTTTAATGCCGAGTTAAGTTTATCATGTAAATTTTCGTGAGTATTCCAGCGTTCTAAACTCTCTCTTAAATACTTCAACCATGTTTCTAAAGCTGCCCTCAAATTTTCATATCTCTGACGAAGGGAAGTGAATTCTCCTTGTAGAATTGGCTGTATACTTTCATCACAGGTGGAAAGAAGTTGGCTGCATAGACAAGATAATTCTTTGATTTGAACTTCACCAGTTAATAAATCATTTAGTAATACCTGTAGTCTACTGACGACTTTTTTTATGCGTCTGTGCGGTACGTGACGCAAGGGTAATCTTTGCTTCTCTTGCTCTATAGATAACAACCAAGACTGAGTCTGTAAAACTTTTGCCCTATAAATATCCCAAGTTGCTAAGCTCGAGTGTAAAAGCTTTTCTCTCTCACTTATTTTAATTAGGGTATTTTTGTGCTTAAGAACAAGCTCTCGAAGTCGATTTTGCAAACCTTTTAACTTAGGAGACGCATCTTTCATAGCTTGGTCATTCATCGTGTTCAACACACTACACTGAGTATTGAGAATAGAACGATGAATTTGACAGAGTCTAGCAGCTTCGTACAATCCTTCTCTAGAAGCCGGGATAGGGGAAGATAAAGTAGCATCAACACTGTCTATGTACTGCTCCCAGGAATTTAAAGCTGCTTCAAGTTGATTTTCATTTTCAGCGAGGCCTTCTAAAACCTGCTTATATCTATCGTGGGTACATTTTAATGCCTTCTTCCAGGCCTCAATGACGGACTCTTCTGACTGACTAACGTCAGGCGATGGGCCGTAACTACCACTAAGCCCCAAGAGCTTGTCTTTAAGTTGATTGGATCTGTCAAGCGATTCAACATTAGTGGGAGGGGGCAATTGCAGCAGTTCTTCAGCCTCAGAAATCTTTGTAATAATAATAATAATAATAATAATAATAATGAATTATTACCTACTAAATATATTCTTACTTTTGCGCAAACACTTATAACAGGTTACACTTAAAAGTTTATGTAACTGGTATTTTTTTTTTTTAATTAATGTCATAATTGCAACGTTTGAACAGAGTAATATTAGTTTAGTGTCTTTGAATCTTACACATGTTTTAGTCAATTACTTGTTAAATAATCCAACTTGCAAATTAAAATTATAAAATATCTTTTAAGTTCATAAATAAATAGTATTTTAAATATTGAATAAATGCTTCTTACTTTTATCATCAAACCAGACAAAATATTTGTTTGAGGGAAGATGTCTATAAAACATTGGATAAAAGGCTTCTTTGATAGAGTTATCTTTCTTGTTCAACATCTTTGTGTACTCTACCCAAATGTTATTGTCCTCCTCCGTCTTGGGAACAAACACTGACCCATTATAAGCTTCACAAATCTTGCCTTCAAAAAAATCCTTTTCAAGAACGTTCCGATTTCCGAGGAAAAGAACAAGACTTCCGTTCTTGAATACGTGGCAAAGTTCAAATGAACAGTCTGTAAAATATGAATAACAAATTACTAAACACTTAAATGAGAAAGATTTTAATTAATAATTAAAATAATTTACAAAGAAACGAAGATATTTAAAATATCTACAGTAAGAAAATATGAACATTAATAAAGGATACAAATTGAAACAATAGTCTCTTAATGATAATTATACATTAATGTTCATTATTTAATAACCTCAAACCTCAGTTCCTTCAAATACCTACGCAGCATAATCTTCAACACAATCGAATCTTTCGAAAACACAAATCAAACCTTCGTCTGTCTTTAGTATTATGTATATTTCCTTTTTAGTGATCTTTCATGGAAAAGATTATTTTGTTTCTCTTACCTTGTGGAGTTGGTGTAGGTGGGACAGTAGTTGTAGGTGGGACAGTTGCTGTTGCTGGAATAGTTGTATTGCATTCATCTAGAGTTTTTCGGGAAATGCCGAGTATTAAATCATATCCATTTTTTTATTAATTGCACTCTTACATTTTGCAATTCTATTTTCTAGGTGTTGTACCTATTTTTGTCATAGATCTGTTATTTTGTAACTATATATATTTGATATTCACCATTCCTTTTTTTTATAGTTAGGGCTTCTTACTATCTAGATATAATTTTTATTAAATTTAGTCTGATAGTAAAATTCACTTCTATGTTTTTGCACGATTCAAAATAATCTTGATTGAATTAAAAAATTTTAATCTAATATTATTTATTCCTATTCTAAACCTTATTTTTATCATTAACCTGTTCGATTTCCTAAATGTTATGTACACATATATATATAAGATAACGAGTCATATTGCATAGTGCCAGATCAAACTGGCCATAGTTGTCCCTTCAGATACAACTGGCCATCCGAGCCCATAGTTCCAGTATATATATATTTATAATATTATATAATATAGTATAATAACCATTAAGGAAGTGAAAACTTTTGACTTTTAACTAAAGCTTTATTCTAGACAAAAGTTTACTTATTATTAATATGTTGAAAATTAAAAATACCCGATTAACCAAAATACATCAAAAAAAATTCCTATTTTTTTTTAAAATAACTTAAATTAAAAAAACACTTATTTTCTTTTAGTCTTTTTTTTGGTACATTTTAGCCGTTGCCAGATTTTCTAATGGCTCACGAGAAAAAAGCGAATTTTTTACGTACACTTTATGTAATATTTATGAAATTATACTAACAAAATAAGTTTCTAGTTTAAAAAACTAAGACTTTTAAAGAAGTTTATTTTAGAATAAATTTGTACTATCTTTTAATGGAACCTATAAAAGAAGAATGATTTGAAAAAAAATGGAAAAAATTTTTTTAAATTTTTTTATATATATAAACTTCGGAGAGAACATCTGGCGGCGGTTTTTTTTTACTTGATCTGCACACTTCTAATGTCCGGGAGAAGTAAACAAAATTTTTTTGTATAACTACGTATCAATTTATTATTTTGCGTTTATTGCAAGAATTCTAAACGAAAAAGTCTCACTCCCATTATGTCAATAGTTTTCAAAACGAAAAGTCAACAGGAAATTGGAATTTGGGAATTTTTTTGTTGCTTTAAGTTCTAGTGTTGTTCTTAGCACATGAGTTTTTATTTTAAAATGTACTCACATAACATCGTAAAAAATGTTTTTAATTCTTAATTTTCTTAACCACTAGTCTTCGAAATATAATAATTATGTTATTCTAAAAACTGGTGAAATATAATAAAAATTACAAAATTGGATAATATATTCTGTTAGAAATTCTTGGACATCACTTAAAGATACACATATAATATATAATAATATAAAAATAAATATATAATATCTAAAATATAAATAGATATATTATTCTATATATATTATATTAAAAATAATAAAATAATAAATATATATATATATATATTATAATACTAATAAGCTATAATATAATATATATAAATATATTATATATAATTATATTATGATATATATATAATAAAGATTATATAATAATAATATATAATATATATTATTATATTATTATTTAGAACTAATGAACCTCCAAGTACCGGCACGGGTGATCAGATCGGATCTCTCGCCTTCCGGAAAACAGGTAACTATTCCCCCCCCGGGTCCCGAACCCCCGCTCCTTGGTATTTGGTGTCGCGTGTTCCTCCCCCCTCCTATCGGTATGGAAACGTCCCCCCTCTGTTCCCGTCGGCTCGAGCCCCCTACAATGCCATGTAAAAACTATAGATATTATATATATAAAATATATATATAAATATATAATAAATAATTAAATATATAGAAATATTAAATATAAATATATATATAGATATAATATTATTAATAAATATATATTATAAATTATTAAGTTATTTAACCCAAAAACAATTTCTCTCTATTCTACAAAAGATGTACAAAAAATACCAAATAATTTCCAGAAAATGCTTGAACTTCAAATTTTCAGTTTAGTCGCATTTCTGACATTGGATAAACGATATATCGGATATAAAAAAATTCATACGGCTTCTGATATTATCCAAAAAATATCGATATCGATATATCGGAAATAAACAATGACATATTGGAAATAATTGAGAATTAATCCAACTATATAATAATAAATATTATATAATTATATAATATAACTTATATAGTATATATATAATATATAAAATATAAATATATAATTATATATAAATTATAATATAAATATATATAAATAATATATATATACAATAAACCTCAGATTAACGCACAACTAAAATGCTAAAAACATACTAACACTAAAAATGAATACATTTTGAATGAGGAAAATTTCTTTAAATAAAAAGTAATTAAATTAACCATAAATAAAAATAAATAACATAACATAGTTTTAGGGTACGGTTTATTGTACAACGGCAAAATGATCTTAACAGATTTTTTCATTTTGCATTTAAACAATGAACAATTGGTATTATTACAGTATTATGTTTAATCAGTGGGCGGCTCTAACTTCTGGCCCTGGGCGCAATGCACCCAGGGCTGCGGGGCCCTGACGGGGTGTTTACGGTAGAAAACATACACAATATATAAAGTATTAAATCTCACAGGTAACAACTGGTTAAACCCTGAAATTTTGTGCAATGGAATAATCTATATATATAATATTATATAAATATAATAATATAAATATATTATATTATAGAATATATATATATAATAATAAATATATATATATATTAATGAGCAACAATTGGGGCGGTAAATCTGTTAGCCTCTGCACGCCGAGCCGTATAAGGCGCGTGACCCAACGATTGCCATGTCCCCCCTAACCCGCACGGGGTTAATACTGAACCTAACTAATATAATAGTATACTATTATAAATATATATATATACTATATAAATTATAAATATATATATATATATATATATATATATATATATATAATAAAAAAAATTACCGGATCCCTTCATCCGTATGACAAAGGAGAGAAATCTAATATATTAATATAATATAATATATATATAAGATATAATTAATATATAGATATATATATTTAATATATATATATATATATATAATAATAATATATATATATAGTATATATATATATAATATATATAATAATATAATATAATATATATAATAATAATATATTAATAATATAATATATATATAATATAAATATAATATATATACTATATAATATATATATAATAAAAGATAATAATTATAATATATATACTATTAATATATATTAATATATAATATATATATAATATTTATATTCCACTCAAATCAAAAGTTTTTATAAATAGAACAACGTATTACAAAAAAAAGTGTAGAAATGAAAAAGATCTTCACTCTTCAGGTCCAACTGTCAAGTTTCCAACTCTACTATACAAGAGTTAAGACAAGTTTGCTAGAATAAGCGTTATGTTTGATCTTGGAAACTGGTTTTTTGACTTTGACATTGAATAAATAAATAAGAAAATCGCTTTCACTAGAAATTTAAACAACAATCATAAAAATCACTTTTTTTCAGTATTAAAAATATAAATAACTATTAAGAACTGGGCGGAACTAGAATTCAAAATGCATTCTTCATTAAGTAAAAATAAATATACTCCAACAACAATAATTTCAATATGAACAACGATACTTGGACACTCTGGAATCTGTCTTAAGAAAATCTATAAATCTTATAATAAAATGAAATATATATTAAGAAGTTCGGAAACTGGGGATCCAACACTACAAAGAAAACTTAGTATTACCCCCAAACATACTTTTAGTAATACTATTATAAAACTGTAATTGGGTTAACTTGCATATAAGCAAAATATGAATCACGTAGATATTAGACTATCGTACTTCGTATGTGTAACGGGGTAACCACTCACAGAGTCTTTCCGTATAATTGCTCATGATTATCTCTTCGTCCAACTTGACAACTGAACACACTCCACAGAGTTACACGTAAATCAGGATCAGCTAGTCTATTTCATCAAAACCATAAGCCCAGAAAAAAATAATATAAAATATTCATGAAAAAGGAAATAAAACTATTCAACTTAATACTTCAATCTATATATTGGTCAAGCTTGTTACTTTAATTAAATATATATATAGATATAGTATATAATATAATAATATATAATATAATATAATATATAATAATAATATATAATATATATATATATAATATATATAATAATATAAGTATAATATATAAAATTTATATATAAATGAAATAAATATAAATAATAAATAAATATAAATATATATCAATATATATATATATATATATATATATATATATAAGATAATAATATATAAATATATATATAATATTATTAAAAATATAGTATTATTATATATAAATATATAATTATATTATAATATATAATATATAATATATATATGTTAGAATTTATATTATAAATTTAATAATATTAGATAAATAATATATATATATATATGTAATATACAAAGCCAAATACTATCACTAATGCACTAAAAGAACGAACTGATATATGCTCAGAAGTCAATCATTTCTTCATCTAGCAAACATTGTTTAATAATGATACGGTTCGTTCTGACGACTGACGTCGCATTTACAGTAAGATATTCATTGCTACACATAAAAACGTTAGCAATGATAAGCATTTACATATCATTCCAAAATTTATTGCTACATTATACATTGATCACGGAAATAACTGAGATATATAGTGAATATCAGTAAACAATTTGACGAAAAGACAAAAAATCATAACCCCAATCTTTTAGGCTTATTTTATAACACGAATTGGGGGACGAACAAGAACGAAATAGGGGAAAAGATTTCATCACTTCACTGTGTTCGGGAGAAGTTATAAATTTATTTTTTTTCCGGCCTTTAAAAAAAATTTTTTGGGGAAAAAATAACGCTTCGATATCTAAGAAAAATATCGTGAAAATATCGATATAGTGCGCCCTAAAAATCCGCCCAAAAATTATCGATATACTCGGCCAAAAATATCATATCGATATATCGATATTTTGCCTCAATATATCGATTTCGGGACATTGGGGTAATGAAACATTTTTTTTTTTTTTTTTTTTTTTTTTTTTTTTCTCGTAAATTTTTTGTTGAAATTTATCAAATATTGGTATATATTTATAGAAGTATATATACTGTAATATTTTTTTTTTTTTTTTTTTTTTTTTTTTTTTTTTTTTTTTTTTTTTAAAATACAGTTGCTTCACGTCCACTATATAGTAAACTTTTGTCTAAATAAAGTTAACAATAAACCTAACTTTCCTTACGAATGAGAATTTTACTTATATAATAAATATATAATATATTTTATATATATATAAATATATAAAATATATAATATATATAATATATATATATATATATATATATATTATAATCAATATATATATATATATATATATTATATATAATAATTTATATTATAAAATATAATTACACTATAATAATAATGGGTCAGAGGGGTGTCTAAAGCTGAATCAAATTAGTACGAACGGAAGCACCTTTACAGTACATAAAACAAATTAATATATTTGGAATCCGGGAAATTTTCAGAGTTTCTTAATTTTTTCATTTACGGACGGATATATTAAAAACAAAAAAATTATTTTTCCCCAATTAGGCTACGAGCAATGGAAGACAGATGGAAAAATTCCCCCCCGCGTAATGCTATAAGGTAAAGAATAAAATTACTCTTAACTAAATAATACCAAGGGTAAACCGGGAAAGATTCAGATCGGGGCTCTCGCCTCCCGGTGACTGAACGGGGGGTGATTCGGTCCCCCCCATGTCCCCCTCGGGCTCGATCCGCCCACTGATCCGAAAAACATCCCTTAAAATTCTTTCCAGTCAAATCTGCCAGGGAGTTGATACGGAAAATAACTCCTCCTAAAATTGGTAAATCTCAATACAAAATTGCTAATGTAGGTGCTGCGTTCCGATTACATGATGTCAGCTTAAACACTTACCAATAATATATTTTAATATATAAACCTAATAAAAAACTACCTCTCTAACATTGAGAATTATAAACTGTTTACATTCTGTAATACTAAATTTTTCTAGCAAAATTTCATGGTTGATATACTTCTTTTCTCTCAGCAATAAATATAAAGCAAAATTTGGCGAAAAGGAGTGTTGAATCTTTCCAACCAAGTGCCTCTTTTCAAAGAACTAGATAAATATCATTGCCTCAAAAATTAGTGTGGAAAGTTGGTAATAATTTATAGCAAATTAAAATTAAAAATTCGATTGGCAAATTAAAATAAAAAATTCGATTGCTATAAAAAGAAATTACTTTTTATTTTTGCTCAAATTGGATTATTTCCTAAATTCATTTATTTATTTTTAGTTATTCAACGAAAATAGTTATTATTGTGTCTCACAATAATGTTGATATCTATATATTAAATATAATATAATATAATATAATATATATATCTTATCATTAAACATTATATATATATATAATAATAATATATAATAATATATAATATAATTATATTAATATTATGAGCAGATTTTTTAATCACACATTAGCTAAGAACGGCTAAGGTTCTGACATAACAAATATATATTTGGAATATCCGAAAATTCTAAGGATAGAATTAACTTTTTTTTTTTTTTTGTGTTTGGAAGAAACTTTGCTGTTTTGGTTTTAACTTTAGAAAACGGTCAAAGGAGGTCAATCGTCTCTCCCTCCCGGTGGACGACGACGGACTAATCCCCCTCTCGGGGATTCCCCCGAACCCCGCCCTTTGGCTTGGGTGTCGCGGGGTCTCTGACCACCCCTCCGGGTATGTAAACGTCCCCCCTGCCCCTTGCTCGGGGCCAAACTAAATTCGTGAAATAACTATGTGTTTTTTGGAAATTTAAGTTTTTTTTTTAGGGCTCGAGCCGACGGGGACAAGGAGGTTTCCATACCCCAGGATGGTCCGGGAGAACCCCCCGACACCAAAGACACAAACGGGTCCGGGAACCATCCCGAGGGACTTATCCCCCCTCGTCCTACCGGGTGGGGGAGCCGAGACCCCGACTCTGTCCATCTTGTGGTTTCCCTATGTATTCCTTAGTAAAAAAAACATTTTTACCAAAAAAAAAAAAAAAATCCTCCATCCTTAGAATTTTCGGTGATCCAATATAAATTTTTTTTACTGTAGTACCTCGTTCTCTATTACATACGTGAGCATTAAAAAATGTCTGCATTGCCATAATATATATATATATATATAAATATATATATATATATATAAATTATATATATAATAAAATATATATATATATATATATATTATATATATATACAACCTTATGTGAAGCACCGAATAAAATATTTAAAGTCGAACATAAACAAATATAGCTCAAAATAAAAAAAGTAAGCTCTTATTTTATAGGCAAATAATTTTTTAATTTCTACCTAATAAACAATTATACAATCCTTTTCCAATACATTTATTTGTAGACCATGTATACTTAAGTCTCTTAAAATAGTTTACCTGTCTATCCCCAGATTTTATCCATGCATTCCTATAAATATCATCATCTGGCGATTGAATTTCCTATGCTAAATAACTGTCCACAAATATTTACAATAACTTAGAAATTTTATAATTGATCCAAATAAACTATTGCATTCCATATCATTATCAAAACATTATTACGGAAAACAATTACATCCATTTTATTACAAAACCAAAAATTACTCTTCAAAATCAATCAAAGAAAAGTTTTAAAACAAAGAAGAAGAATTTCATATTTATTATTCAATTAGGGGATGGTAGTGTAGGCCGTAGGGCGGAGGATGAGAAAAAAGGGAAATTTTAAAACTTTTTTAGCACCGCAGTTTAGATACTATTTTATTTTTGCATTTCATTCCTTAATTTAAATACTTTTTATTTCATCTGCACTGTAAAAAATATAGTAGAATAGTTAGAACATAAGATACTAATAATATATATATCTATATATATATATAATATATATAATATAATAATTATATATTATATAATATAATATATAATATCTATATATATATTATATGAGATATATATATAAATATATATATATAATAATATATATAAATAAATTATATATATATATATATATATATATAATTATATTAATAATTATAAAATATATATATATAATAATATATTATAATATATATATATATATATTATAATAATATATAAGTAATATATTAATATATATAATATATATATATATATAATATCTATATATATTATAAATAAAAAATAATATATATACCATATAGGCCTGGCTTGATATCACTCCATTAATAGCTTAACCGATTATTTGTAAAATCTACTAAATCAACACAATGAACACAGCCGGCTCATTGTGAAAAATTTGGGAATTTTTTTCTAATAGTTAGTTATTATTTATTGAAACATAATGAAGTGGGAATAAATAAAAGTATGGTAGTTCAAACTGAAAGTGGAAATAAATTAATAACAATTAGTGAGGTAAAAGGAGAGCAGTAAGTTTGGTTAAATTGAATAAAGAATATTATAGAAATAGTGACAACAGAGGTAAAAGAAAATATTTTAAAGTAACTCAATATACAATATTTTTAGCGGACACCAATTGGAAATCTTTTGTTTATATATAATATATAATATAATAATATATATTATAATATTTAATATAATATAATATATATATTATAATTATAATATAATAATAAATAATTATTTAAAAAAAGTATAAAAATATAATATATTATAATAAATATATATATAATATAATTATATATATATATAATATATATATATATATAATATAATATATAGAATAATATATAAAGAAGAGGAGAAAGAAGGAGGGAGAGCCCAAGGGTACACTAACATAAAAGGCAAATTCATATTTGGGCTTCCTAATAAACAAGCTTACATCAAAGGTAAAAAAAAACCGAAAAGTACGACACTTACAATAAAACAAATTACATATTTGAATCACTAATAAAGCTATTATATATATTAAACGTTTTATAACTTAAATTACGAACCCTAAGCCCGCTAAAAAAGTCAAGAAAATATATTTCATTAGGGGCCTTCGGGGGGACGGGGTATGGGACAAGGGGGGACGAATCCCCCCTCGCCACACTAAGCCGAGAGACCGACTCCTGAATTATCGGTCAACCGTAGGTGTTCTTTAGTTTTAAATCATAAACACTTACATATAAAGCTTAACGCCGATTCCAAATACTAATTTTTTTTTTCTGTAAGGTTTGCTTCATTTTACATTCTGATGTATAAGCTTATACGCTGGATTCCAATAGTAATGTTTTCTGGGGCAAGGTATACTTCGAGATAATTCACTGACACGTTCGAATTAGCCTTTATTATACTATAATAATATATAATATTATATATATATATATATATATATATATTATATATATATATATTAATATATATATAATATATTATTATAATATAATAATATATATATATAATAATAGAAATAAATAAAATATATATATAATAAAGATCAACTCCTTCTAATATTTAATTTAGTTTCTTGGTGACTGTCAAGCCCTATTTTGCAAAAGCTTCCAATTTTATAACTTTATTCATGACAGAATGTTAATATCATTAATAGTAATACGTTTATATAAGAAATAAACAATAAACAAATTCTTATAAACATAAAAGTCGATCATTGGCAATGTTTAGATAATCGTAAGTTATCGGATATTGTTGTTACCTATATATAAAAATATATATATTATCAATATATATATTAATAGTATATAATTATATATATAATATATGTAAGTATATGATAATAATATATATATATATATATATATATAATACTATATACATATATATATATTATATGTACATATTTTTGGTTACAATATTTATGAATCGAATTTGGTAAGCGCACTCTCGCGGGCATAATATATATATAATATATATCATATATATACCTATATTATATAATAGTATATATATATATAATATAAATAAATATGAAATATACAGATATAATATATACTATATATATATATATATATATTATAGTATATACTATATTATAATATCATATATAGTAATATATATTATAAATATAATATAAGTACTACTTACCGTCATTAAGGCAATGGACGTTTAAATATTTCAAGATGAAGTATTTTTGAAATCAATTTTCACCAAACAACATTACTAAAAATTTCGAAACACGTATAATAGGAAATTAAATTGTTAATAAACGGGGCGCTCAAAAGTTTCAAGGACGTTAGTTTTTTCACTTGTAAAAAGTCATAGCAGAAAATACTCTTCTGTTGGACATTATCCCTGGTAAACAAAAAGATATTCAAGCCATTTCAGATATTAGAATTTGCACATTTTTAGTCTGAAGTGGCGAAATATTCGACCCAACAATCAACCAGAAGATGTTCTTTTGAATTCCAAGGGGGGTCAACATTTCTGGGTCACATACGTTTAACGAACAATACGTCAATAAGGCAGTCCGTCATTAAAGGTGGAGATTGAGGGAATAAACTTAAAGTTCGCTAACTTTCTGCCAGCACGGGGGATTCCTTAGTGTACCCAATAAAATTGTTTTAATTTAATATTGTATCCATTTAGATAATATAAAGCAGTTTTGTAGAAGTATAACATATCGTTAACATTTGCAACTTTCGATCCAGCCTTCTTTACATTTTTAATATCGGGGTACAGCTAATGGAATTAAAGCATCTTCCCTAGACCATATTTGTAAATCATTAAATTCGGGGACACTTAACTCAAAATTGGTAATTTATCCCTTCAATTTTCATACGCATTGAAATTGGACGGCTTGACTGGTAAAATAAAGGCATGCTCGTCAATAAAATCAAAAAATGAATTATCACAAAACTTTTTTATTTCAAAAAATGATTTTAAGGGGCATACATTGTCAAAAGACATTCAACGGCAGGGAGTATAAAGCAAGCCATCTGGTTTTTCCTAATATTGCTGTATGCTTGATTAACAAATCACAAAATCTTAAGTTTTCAACTCTTACTGTTATATATAGGAAGATAGAATATATTTGTGAAACCATGCTTCAATACAATAGGCAGACATCAGCAGCTTCCTAATAGTGGTTGTAATGAATGAGTCAGAACATCACTATTCCCAACTAAACCATGTGCCCAAGCTTCCTTGAGTTTTGTAAAAAACATTGTTAACGCCCTTTCTAGATATACCCCCAAAATCGCAATTAATTATTCTGCGGCTAGACATGTTTTCTTTTGCATCATTATTTTTAAGCATTCATAAAATGCAGGAATTTGTCAGATTTTTCCGGAAGGGCAATGGATTTACTTCTAAAATTTCATTGAATCCTTTACAGGTTGGAATATCTAAAATACGGAATATTTTTATTTCTGTGAATTGAAGCTCGCAAATCGAGAATAAAAAAATTGGGTTCTCGAATACACTCTGCAGTCCGATCAAGCTATGAGTAAAGACATTTAAATACAGCTCCGGCTTTGGTCGCCATGTAAACTAGGTTCAAAACAAGTCTTGGATAATTTTGAAGAGGCCAAATCCATAATTTAAAGATGATTATGTTGCAACTAAATGAGAGCAAATGCTCCTTTCAGCCGCGCTAATTTTAAGGTTCTGCACAAAAACATGTCATTCTGAAAAACGTTGGTATGTTACTGATGCCGGCACAAAGGCATTTTTTTCAGTATTAAATGTGGTAATACTGTTCTTCCTCCTATTACTGGGATAGTAAATGCGGAAGAAATATGTTGCAAACACAGACCGAAAATGTCTTCTTCAATATGGGTTTCCTTCTCAAGGCCTTATTGAACACAAATTTCCTCTGGCCTTGGGGGGCCATAATTCACTATTAAATTCAACAGACCTAAAAATTTATAAAATTAGGCTTTGGAAAATAATAATATATATATAATATATATAATATAAATATATAAGAAATATAATATAATAAAATATATATAATATATATAATAATATATATATAATATATAATAATATAATATTAATATATAATAATAATTTAATTGTGAATAAGACGGCTCCCGACCCGTGAGTGCTAGAGAAATTCTATTTAGGATCAAAATAATTTTTTGTAAAGTAAGAAATTTTAAAATATTTCATATAGTACATAAAAATGTAATTTCCTCAACTGGGACGGGGTAAGGGGTAGGTACGGCGAATCCCTCATAAATACACCATGTCTGAACGCATTTGCATTATATATATCATAATATATAGATATATATTATAAAATATTATATATAATATATAATATTAAAATTATATTTAATAATATATATATATAAAACATATATAATATATATAATATAATATATAATATATATATAAATTATAATATATATAATATAATATAATATAAATATATATATAATATATATAATATAGTATAATAATATATATATATATATTTATACTCCGTCTTCTCTTTCATTCTCTCCTCTCATTACCAGAAAAATCTCGTTCTTCGGAAGAAAACCAGCCGCCATCTTTCCCTTCAAACATTTCAATCTTTCATCAAAAACGGGCCCAAACCAGTGTAATCTCAAACATTTACCAAATCCTTGCACATGTTTAGAAGGCACCGGCTGACTCTTTGATATATTTCTATGAAACTTCGTACACAATTTTTCCCTCGATTGTAGCAAGAGTTATTGCTAACTAGTTCTTGTGTATCATAGGAATCCTCGTGTATCTACTATAATTCTATGTGTCTATGCTTTATATTGTGAAAAACATTCCATATACAATATTTATATATCAATTATATTTATTTACTATTTAAAATAACCTTTTTAAATTTATTGGTTATACTAAAAGACTTACGCTCAAAATTTTATATATTTTAGATGATGAAACTAAAACAAATTCAATATATATATAGAAAACTGAATTCTCATGCATAACTTTAATATTTATTTTCCACAAATGGTAGATATTATTATTATTATTATTAGTTATTATATATTAATTATTATATTGTAATTTTTTTCAGTTTAATATTATATTGTTCAATATTTCTGACCTCTGACCAAAGTTGTATCATTAATCAAGCTTCTGATCTTGCGTTACGCCCACTAACATTTGGTGCCCTGAGTGGGTACCCCTGGTTTTGATGCACCTGAGTTTCTTGCCTCGTAATATTCCCGGCATTTCTACAACACCACATAGGACACAACACGGATCCACATCCTGAAGCAGAAGATAAATTTTCTATAATATAAAACTTTAAATCTATATATTGCATTTTATTTAATTTTAACTTTGGATCATGTTATTACAGATTTTGAAATACTTATTTTTACAACCATTTTGGCCCATAAAAGCGGCCTAAAATAATTTTTGTTAAAATTCATATACCCATCTTGTAAAAATTATCCTGTTTTTGGTCTCCGAACCACTAATATTTCTTCTCGATTTAGCTTACGTAAGTTGCATTTTAGCTCGTTATGCTCGCCAAATTTTTCAAAATTTTTTTTTTTCATTTTTTTACAAATTTTATATTATTGATACTCGATAATCTATGTCCCTCCTGACCTGCAAATACTGAACAATATAATGTTATAGATCCCACAAACAAGCTCTGCTCAGACAGGAATCATCTGTGTACTATACTGTACTTGTTACAAAACGATTTTTGGATTCTCACATTTACCGCTCGAGCTCCAGCCTCGAGTCCACGAATGAACTTGCCCGCTTTAGGGCACTCTTAAACATATTGCCTGTTGTTCCCGTTACAGCGCTAAAGGATGTTTTTACCTTCCTTACATTCTCACAATCAGCCTTACACACACTTAGCTTCAAACCGAACTTTTAAACCGCACTTGGAGAAACCGATGCTGAAAAGTAAAAAAAACTTCTAACTGGAGGCTCTCTTGGTGATCGTTTGCCTCAGTCCTGTTATCTGATATGCTCAATCTTCTTGATGGTCCTCCCGTAGGTAATTGTATTACATATTGTCCGCCATCTCTTCCTACAAAAACTCCTACAGAGATGCAACTGCGTTTAGCAAGGTCGATCCCACTTTCACTGCAAAACTCGCTAACTTATCAGATAGAGTTTAAAGGCGAAACCTCTTACGCAAAGCAAGAACAATACATCACATTTTCGCATATCAAGAATCCACCACTAATAATAACTTAACAGCCAGCGGGTCACTTCGCATGTGAGTGAGTCTCAGTCAATGCACTTCGACACCCGTCGCACACAGAAAATTCTTACATTGTATCACAACTACAGGTGTTGCAGAACACCATCATGGATTTAACTAGAGCGAAGCTTTGGAAAACGCGTTCCATCTGCTCCCCCCCCTCCTCCTCCTTCCCTCCTCTTTTCCTCAACAACAATATCCTTCATCCTCCAACAATCATATCCTCACTCTCAAAACAGTAATCTCTTCCAATGCCTCTCATCATCCCTTATCATCCGCTCCTCATACCCCATCTCTTCATACCCCCAGCCTCCCAGCCCCCTCCCAACTCCTCAAATGTAATTATTCTGCTTAAAATTACGTCATAATTCGCTCTCCCTACTATGCCACGACGTCCATTATCGTCGTTCACTCACAAGCACCCCGTCCGTTCGCCTCTTCTCCATTACTTCTCATGCTTTGTTCAGTTTTCCGTCACATAAAACAGGGTATTTGTAGAAATCATCAGCGTTTTGGAGATCAAACACGGTCATGTCTTCAGCCTTGCACTTTCGAGAATTTAAACTCAAACACCACTCCGTAACACGCTCGGTTGGTTCAAACAGCGTCCTACCTTACTTTGTGTTTTACGAATCCCTTGTCCACCAAATCTATCTTTACTCGTGATAGTGATCTCTATCGTCCGCTGTAGACCACACGTTCCATCCTCGGAAAACTCATGCTCCAGAGCGATCCGGCAAATCTTTAACGCCGCACGCTAAACCACATCAACACTTAGTACCTAAAACGACTCATTTAACGCTCTCATTCCGTCGTGACTTTTATATGGACTCACGATAGCGACGTCACTTTTAACCAATAATAGGTGCCGAACTTCTGTCTCACTTTCAAAACTTCCTGTAGAATGAACCACAACCGCTCATGATTTTGAGACCATTTTACTCCACGCTTGTATCTCTCGTGCTTCCGCATTACATCAGTGCCATACATCTTTCCTCTCAATCTAAAAATATTTTGATCATTATTAATTACCGATTTTCCAGAACTTCTTTCTCCAGTCTCAGTCTCCAAGTTTCCTCCTGTGAAACATAATGTCGTTCATCAATTGAAAACTTCCGGCTAGACCTCCAATTCCCAACCTCGGACGACTGCACCGATAAACCAAAGCAACAAAGCTAATGTTCGAATCTCTCTTAAGAGAAGGGCATACATCCGACCTTCAAGTCAGATTAACGCTCTCGCATTAAC
>JABUQX010043612.1:35000-42500 GCA_015478945.1 Trachelipus rathkii | reverse complement strand
CAACGCATTTGTATTGAAGAATTAACAATTAGTGCTTCCGCTATGAACTTCTTGTTTAGATAGTATGGGCATTCCGCTACTACTATTTAAAAAATAATGATTAAAACATTTGCATAATAGTAATTTCAAAAATTTGATTAAATCTACGGTATTTTTTTTTTCAAATTTATTTATATACCACATATTATAAAGATATATGTAATTTTCTGTGTTATATAATAGTATTATGATATATAGTTTATATATAGTATATTGTTATATAGTTAATCTCTATAATGAATTATATATATATATATAGTTTCATAAATATTTTGTTTTATTATAGTATTCCTCAGTAGTTTATATATATGACTATATTATGATATTAAGACCTTTCCATCTATTTTTTTTTTCACGTTGTAAGCTTTATACTCTGATTGTACACAAAACCATTGTTTGTGGTCTACATATTTTTCCGACCTTTATGTAGGTACAAATTTTCTCTCTGTCTCTACACTCATCTCTCCTCGGTGTGACAAATAGTATGAAAATATAAATAAAAGGGACGACATATCAAACAGATATTTATAACTATATATATAATACTACCAATGATACTAATATAATATGTGGATAGTGAATACTTAATAATACTCATAGAGGTGATATATATATGAACATATATATATATATATATAAATATATAAATGATTGGTGCTTATAAAATTATGAATGATAAATAGGCCATTAACCTAAGTTAACTGCCATTGAGGATTTAATATTCTTACGTATTTACAGCTACTAGTTCATATTTGGATCATTTTGATGAGAGCTTCTTTGTATGTATAGTTATAAATTCTGAACAAGCGCGATTGTGCATCGCACGTGGAGTCAGAATGTCTTTCCTTTTATAAAGGCGCCTGAGAAAAGTAAGAACGAAATGAAGAAGAGTACGAAAGGACGAAAAAATCTAGAAGAGTGTTGTCAGTTGATAAAGAAATTATTAATAAGAAGTAGTGTATCAAAGCGCACACACATACAAACACATCTCTCTTCTCTCTCTCCTCTCTTTCTCCTCTTCTCTCTCTCTCTCTCAATTATTGGATATTAATATATAGTGTCTGAAATTCTTTATAGTTATTTTAAAATTCTGACCATCCAGACATTTGTTAACACTTATTAACTGATAAACTTCCTATGCAATAATTTTTTTAACAGAAGTATTTTCTGTAACATCCAGATCATATATCAAGTGCATTCTTTAAAAGTTATATATATAATGATATTATATATATATATATTTATATATATATATTTATATATTATATTAATATATCAAACACACAATTGGCATTGAGATGTTGAGAGACCCATTTGGGGCTTATGTGATGTGGAACAAGCTCCCCTCGTGGAATGTCTTCAGGCCCGACTAACAAATGATGGGGATTTTTCCATCGCATGATCAACTTTTGTGATGATGAATTCGCCAAACGTATAGATTAAGGTCATAGGGATCACGTTAGCGTTCATTAGACAGGTAGCTGAAATTCATCTTTAACTATACCATCTCTAAGTTTGTAAATACTATCCCAATTTCGAGTTCCCATAATTATGATATATATAAATACACAATTGAGTTGATATATATAATATATATATATATTATAAATATAATATGATATTTATAGAGTGGCATGAAAATTGCCTCATAACATTATTAGTAATTCTTATAAATTATATAATGTTTTAGACATAATACTAACTATATTCAGACTTCAATCGATACCTACTCACTCTTACACGGTTCTACATCCCCTCTTTTCCCACAATACCGGATCGTCTCACCTGTGCCTCGTCGCCCCGAATCATAAAATTCATAACCTCTTCAATTACAATGCAATAACTATACAATCTCTCTAACAAAAAAAGAAAAACCAAAAATTTAACAATCCAGCACAAGTGAGAAAGAATAGTAGGTTAGACAACCTGTCCCTATGTTATGTCTATAAAAACGCAATTCCCTATGAACGAAGATTGAATATAGCAGAGGATAAAATAAGGAAGTAATAGGAAAGGTAGTTAACCAAATTACAAAACAGATTTGTGAGCTGTAATAGAAGGGAGAATTACGAAATTTTAAAGTATCAAATTAAATAATATATATAATAATTATAAATATATAATAATATGTGTTAGTTACCACAACAATCTGAAGTTTTCTCATAAAATATATTATTAACACTCAATGTATTTTCATGTAATAGTAGTATATATAGTGATAGTGTATGGTTATTTATCTTTGACCGCTCAATATTCGATTTATTATATTTTTAAATCTTTATTATTAATTTTTAACCTTTGTAATAAATGAAATATCTTGATTTCATAACATAGTTGATATTTACCGATAGAAATTACTTTTTAATATAATAGAAGTACAAACATTACTTGATTATCTATTTATATTTATCATATCTTTAATCTGTAACGAATTTCTGTTCCTAATTAAAAACATTTCAAAGAACGTCATTTTTTATGTAATTATAGGTAAGGCCACTAAATTCCTCGCCCCTTGGTTTACTATGTGAAAAACGATCGATCGGATCAAATTGACTCTCAGATTATGAGTGGAATATTTGCTATTATATAATTAGAAGGGATATGATTAATAGAAAATATAGAAAATATACTAGATTTAATATGAGGTATCTAGTATTTAACAATTTTATGGAAGTTAATAGGACTGAGGAATATGCGTCATACTCTCTACTCTACTATACTTACTCTATTCTTACTCATCTCTCTTACTTCTAATTGCTCTCTCTCTCTCTCATCTCTCTCTATACTATCTTTACTTCATTCCCTCGCATCCCCTACTCTACTCTCTCTTACTCTCTCTACTTTCTCTCTCTCTTAACTCTCTTATCTCTCCTCTAATATCTAGGTGTACATACCTCTCTCTCTGCTCTTCATCTCTCATCATCGTCTTCTTGCTCTCTTCTCTCTCATCTCTTCTCTCTTACTCTTCTTGGTAATTTATTTACAATACATATATTAAAACGAATGGCCATATATATATTCCTCATTATATACAAACAAAATTGCTTTTTTAGCTACTTTACCATATTTAAAATAAAAATATCCGGCTACGCCTTACTGATACTATTAATATTATATTATTATATATATTATATTATAATATATAATTAGTGGTGATTAATATTAATATATATTATTTTATAACTAATATATATTATAAATATTATTATATATCTAATATCTAATATATAATATATAGAGCACAACAGTGTACTGATAGACTCTTAGGGAGGCGTTTTTTCATAATTCCAATTGACAAATGCCCTTATAAAGGCTCTTACGGTAGCTAGGTTAAAATGATATAGGTTATCTTCCACCTTCTATAATCTACACATTTCACGCTCCCTTTAAATTAATTTAGAACTGTGTATTTTTATGCTTTTTCGCAGTCATTTAGAGGGGTGGTGAACGCCTTCATTAGACTTGGCATTAGATATCATAATGAAAATTGAGTTTTTTTGTTTAATATATCAAAGAATATATTATATACTGAATATATTGATATATATAGTATTAAATATATTATTACCTTTATATGATAATACGTCTAATAAGACTTAATGAATAATTAATAATAAACATAGTATAGCGGCAAGGATATGGGGTCATCATGGGCAAAATACATACCATTACTACTATATGTATATTGAACTACATCATATTAAAGCAGATTCGTTACTAGTGAGTATGCTAAATTTGTTATTAATATTCATATAATACTTTTATTAGTAACTATATTCATATAAGCCGTGTTTTGGTTCATGTCGGACTGAGATAGATAGACAGCAATTGACTATGAAGGATGGGACGCCGCCACTCTAGTGGAACTTTCATAGGTGATCTTTTACTCTGTTTCCCATCCAGTGATGAAACTAGTTATAGTATATAAATAATAATACTAGACTTTATATATATATAATATATATATTATCATATATAATATAATATAATTTATTATATATAATGATGTAGGCGTATAGATGTTATCATAATAATAGGTGAATGTATAGATATTTAATTGAGGGTAAATAACCAATTGAACTCGTTTATTAATAACGATAAAGATCTATTCAGATCTATATATTATCTCCAATTATTGTTGAGTGTGTGCTGTTGTGTGTGTGTGCGAACGTGATGTTAATTTCCTTAAATTTTTGAGAAAGTACCGCTCAACTATCGGATACTGTTTCGGTTAAGATTTTAAAATAGATCTACCATCCCTGACCACGTAGCCTTACTTCATATTGCTAGCTAAAATCTGGCTTGATGAGACATTGAGCACTCGTTTGCCTCATATTTTCAAATGTGTTGTAGTGACCTTTTTACATTATTAACTTATACATATACAGAACTCTCTATCTAAGATAATACATCATACATTTATATACTGATATATTCATACAGCATATATATATATATAATATAATTAGTTTATATATATAATAATAATTATTATATAATTACTCATATATATATAAAATATACTACTGCTATTATCATTATCATATTCTCTATATACTATTTATTATAGTATAAAAGTATATAAATGATTAAATATACATAATAGATTATATTTATATACTATAATACTGACTATTTGTTTTTATTACATTATGTATAATTATTATTATTATTATATTTATTATTTATTTATTATTATTATATATTTAGTATTGAATTAATAAATATTAGATAAAATTATATTATTTTGTTCCTTCATTTTTTTTTGATATCTATCCATATTTTCCTAATAACACTTATTAATCTCACTTTATTCCACCTCTCAAAAAGAATATCTTAAAAGATGCCTCTGGTGAAGACTACATCCATCCACTTAAATCACTCTGTGAATGCCTTTTGTATAGTAATTAATTTGACAATTATTGCATACTAATTGTTTTATCCTCAATAAATGAAACCCTTTCCTTCTCAATTATTATTAATATATATATATTAAATTCTAATATATATATAATATATATATATATTAATTATATAATTATATATATATATATTATTATTATATATAAATATAATTATAATTATTAAATAATTTAATATATTAATATAATACTATAATATATAATAATATTAATTATTAATTAAAATTATTATTATATATATTATTGATTAAGTATTAATATATATATATTATATATATTAAATATATATATTTTATGTCTCAGGTCTAAATTAGATTTGTTCCTATGGGAACTAGTCTTCTAATAACAAACAGGGTGAAAATGTACAGATATACCTAAAATAAATTAATGGAAAGCATTCTTTATTCATTAAACTCATGAGATCGATTTATTCGGGTTTATTAATAGTTGAACCTAATCTTCAGTAAAAATTATTATGATCTAAAATTAATTTAAATAGATTATATACAATTAAAATTTTTTAAAAATAGAAGAATAAAATAATACTTAATATATATATAACCAATTAATTAAATATTAAATTACACTATGTTAAAGATACATTAAAATAATTGGGAAATCAAAGTTAAACAATAGACTATTTTGTATATAATACATAAATTTGACATATAAAATGTAGAGAAAAAAACTTATAAAAGCTAAGCCACCTTGACAGTATACTAAGTAATAATTTTATTGTAAATATGTACTGATAGTTTACGATAATTTTTTTAAATATTTAGGAAAATTAATATCGGCCCAAATATTATAAATATTATTAATTTAGATTAGTTGTTATAAATCGAGATAATAAATAATTATGTTTTGAAAATACTCAGTATATATATTGATATAAATTTATATATAGTGAGTGTAATCTGAACTTGTTGTTAATGAACTCAAATAATACTAAATAAATAAAAATAAAATATAATATAATTAATAAAATTAATATATTAATAATAATATAATAATATAATTATATTAAATAAATAATTAATATTAATTTTAATATTAATTAGTTAAAGATCTTGCCAGAATTATAACTATTAAAAAACAATTTATATATAATATAAAATACTTTATAAATAATAATAATTAATAAAATAATAATAATAATATAATAGCTATGATATGTAGTTTAAACCATATAGATTAACTGTCAATTCACAGATGACCAGTGTATATTTGTCAGTAGTTTTATAGTGAACGGAAATATTGCTGATCTAATATTTAATTTCTGGTTTCAAATGACCGTCACACAAATATTTAAATTATAAAAACGTTATCTCTAATAGGGCGATCTTCTCGTACTTCTATGAGAGTTCACTCTATTTGTGACTGAGGCAAGATTATTTCAAAACTGTTCTTCCGCAGACGCTTGTAAATATTCACGTACGGTTCTATGCCATTTATTCTCATATAGTCTTGACTTGAGAACTACAGAAGTATCAGGACGGAATGTTTACTGGCGTTGGTCATAGATTTTGGCATATTTAGTTCTATATTGTAGATAAACGCCCCAGATAATCTGCGTTTGTAAAACCTCTAGCATATATGTAAGTATGTGTTACGCGGCACTGTTTGGGAGCTTATGCTAATGATACGTAAACGGACAGTTATAGAAATCCGTACACTTGTATTATATTATAATAAAATAATATATATATATTACCTAATTTAGTAATTTTGAATAGCTATTAGTAAGTGGATCTACTCTCTCATGATAATAGGGCTAATAAGTATTAAATATATTTCTTAAGCCTGGAGAAAACATTAAGATTAAATATTTGATTAAACTGTGTAATTCAGGGGATAAATCTCGAATATAAATTCATGTTTGATGGAAATGATTCTCAACGGTGGTATCAGTGCTCAGTAGAACATCTAGAAAAGATATTATTATCAACCACATAAAAATTACGTGTAATGGAATTTTATTTATAATTTTCTTTGTCTAGGGAATGTCGATGTGAGAATATAAAGGCTCTTCTAAGTTCTTCATATGATAACGAAATATCTTATATTTATACCAAGATAAATTTGATGATCTTTAACGTACTTAAGTAGAGAAATATATCTTATCATTAGAAATAAGAGTGTGAATAAAATTTATAATTTATTTTCTAATTTACTCATAATATATTCAATAGTACTTAAACACTTCAGTTAGATATAATATTTTTATCTCAATATTTGAAGTGAGTTATTGCCACAAAGTTTGGATAAATATTCTCCTAATGATATAATTTATTCTGGAGTTAACTTCATTATAGCACTATACAAAACCCAGATATTACTTAGTTGTGGGTCAGTGCGATTTTGAGTAAGTAAATCTGGTAGCTATAAGTTTCTTGCCTCCCAAATTTTATATGTTCAATTTTGGAGATTTGTTTGTTTTTCATTTTCATTTATATGTCAATGGTGTTTCCATATTGGTAAACTCGTCTGGACTCTCGTCATTCATCCTATCGCTCTGTAATAAAATAAAGATCATTAA
>JABUQX010043612.1:20000-25000 GCA_015478945.1 Trachelipus rathkii | reverse complement strand
CGCCGATATAAAGGCTGTAATTGCTGGTTTATATCGACATTTAGCGGTGTACTACGATCCGGTTCCTTCTCGGAGGCTAAAAATCCTCATCCCTGAAGAGATTGCCTGTTGAACGAGACGAGAGAGAGAGAGAGAGAGAGAGAGAGAGAAGAGAGAGAGAGAGAGAGAGAGAGAGAGAGAGAGAGAGAGAGAGGAAAAAAAAACTCTAAAATTATACGTAGTAGAACGATCAATGCTGATCTTTTTGTGTCTCTTTTTTGTGTCATTCCGTAATTGGTTCTCTTTTAAGATTCATAGTAAGACCCGCCCCAACATCGTCTTAGAACCTCGCATTAAAATAACGAGAGGAATCTTTTTTTCGTTATTTAAATAATGGTCGAAAAATTCTTTCCAACAATCATGGAAATAATAAAGTCAATCAAGTTTGTACTTGGGGATAAATATGGGCGAATGGCAATGTTTTACTGCCATTAAATATTTAAGCGAATATTATGGTAAAACATCTAATATAATATATAGTATTATATTATATATATATATATATATATATATTATATATATATTATTATATATAATATAATATATAATAATATATATAAGATATATATATTTATGTAAAAAATATAATATATAGTATATATATATATATATATATATATATATATATATATATATATATATATATATATATATATATATATATATATAATATATATATATATATATATATATATTATATATATATAATAAGTATAATATTAAATATATATATATATAATATTATAATATATATATATAAGTATATAATAATATATATATATTATATTAATATATATATATATATATATATATATATATATATATATATATAATATATATATATAATATATATATATATATATATAAATAGTATAATAAATATATATATATATACTATATATAATATATTAATATATATATAATATTATATATAATATATTATATAATATATATATATAATATATATATATATCATATATATATAGGTGTATGAAATATGCAAAGAGAATCTATAAATAAAGACTCAACCCTTTTCTATAATTTTATTTCAAAAATTCTGTATCACATAATTCATATTTATTAATTCATTAACATATTTCTTTATTTATTTTGTAAAACCTTAAAAAAAATATTTATAAAAAAACACGTTAAAAAGATACTTATACAAATTACTTAAAAAAAAAAAAAAAAAAAAAAAAAAGTTACTTAAAAGTTCAATTTCATCGCTTAATATCGTCTGCAACTTCCTAAATCCAAAGAGTTTCTAATTTTAGCAGAGGATCAAAACCCATTATTATTGAAATTAAGAATTCAGCGAATATTTTTATGCCTCGAAATCATAAGTTTGCATCCTTATAATTATTCTGGTTTCTAATATTTTCAGATTAATAAAAGTTGAAGAGTTTGAAGAGTCGATTTTCGAGGAAGAGATTTTTAAGTTGAGTTTGTTTTTTTGTTTTTTTTTTAAGGTAATTTTAAATAAAGAGATTTAGATGATAATTAAAATATAAGTATCTTCAATTAATGATTAATATTGTTTAAAAAATAAAAACAATCTCATCTGTAATTTTTTTTTTATATATATATATATATATAATAATATATCATATAAAAAAAATATATATATATATAAAATTATATATATATATATATATATATATTATATATATATATATATATATATATATATATATATATATATATATATATATATATATATAATATATTAGGTATATATATTAATATATAATATATAATATATAATATATAATATAAATATATATATATATATTATATATATATAAAATATATTATATATATATATATATATATTATATATATATATATATATATATAATTATATATATATAAGTATAAATATAGTATATATATATATACTATATATATATATATCAAATATGATATATATATATATATATAGATATTATGTATATTATATCATAATTAATAATAATAATAATAATAATATAATAATAATAAAATATTAATAATAATAATAATAATAAAATAATAATAATATAATATTAATAATAATAATAAGTAATGAATAATAATAATAATAATAATATAATATGATAATATAAATTAATTATAAAATAATTAATAATAATATTTAATTATTAATATTAATACTAATATAATATAATAATAATAATATAATAATAATAATATAATAATAAGAATAATAATAATAATAATAATTAATAATAATAATAATAATAATAATAATAATAATAATAATTAATAATAATAATTAATAATAATGAAATTGCTGTTAAGCAATTATATTATAGGTATTTTATTTTTATTTTGCATTTAAATAGTTATTATTATTATTATTATTATTATTATTATTATTTTATTATTATTATTATTATTTTTATTATTATGTATTATTATTATTATTATTATTAATTATTATTATTTATATATTTTATTATTATTATTATTTTTTTTATATTTATGTTTTTTTTGATTAATCAAATTCAGCATATGTTTTAATTTAATTTTTATGATTTTTCTAAATTAAAAGCCTCCCTAGCATTGTATTCTCTTTTTAACAATCTGAGTCTTTCGTTCCACTCACATTGAACAATTTCTAGGATATGTATGACTTTATTTTAAAATCGAAGCTAAAATTGAAATTGAAATAATACAATTATTACAAATAGATTATGTAAGATTAGAACTACAATGAAAAGTAAACGAAAATTAAAAATATAAAGTTGATAGTTTAAATGGTGTCTTTTGGTTTTCTTCCTCAAGTAAAAAGAAGTAAGGTGATCGGACATTTCAATATATTCGATGTTAAAATCAGATTTAAGTTTACTTACAAGAAGGGACTTCGCTAGTCTAACAAAGTTCACAAACTTCATTCTTTTAATGCAAAATCCAAAAGTAATTCACCTACACCGCTGTTATGTGATTTTGCATGTTCTACTTGCACATGTTGTTGTATGTTGCTTGGTCTGTACTTGTGTTGCAACATACGATGCCGAAGTGTATTCGTCGTTTAACCAACATAAGTGCGTTACACCCAATTTAATTGCAAGAGAATTGGTACACAACGTTGGTACACTCGCCAGTAGATGGTACCTCACAATTACTAAAACAAGGAGATAATTTTGCAGGCTTATAATAGCTTCTTACAGTGATGGCTGCTTCATTATTTTGCCTTTATATGTTTCTTAAAAATATTTTTTTAATTTTTATTCTTCTTTATTTATTGTTCCAACCACTTCTGCTCTTGTAATAGATTATCATGTTATTATTTGCTTGTTTATCTTTACGATCAGTCAATATATTCAATGTGTTTTATAGCGTTTAGTCTATTAAATATTGAATAAAACCATTGTTAATTATAGATATATTACTGGGTGAGTGGTGAGTATGAATCAAAATTCATATAGACTAACATATAGACTAACGTAACGTAACGTAACATATAGACTAACGTAAATATCTCTTTCAATTGAGTTATCCTTATTTATTTTCATTTTTACATCTAAAAAATTAAATTCATTATTTATCATTCCTCAGAAGTAAATTTTAATTTGATATTAGTCTGAAGTTTTTGGATACAATATTGAACACTTTTATGATCCTTAATAATTATACATGTGTCATCAACGTATCTCTCTTGAAAGAAAGGGTTAAAGATATTTTCTTTGGGGATTTTGTTCTCTATTTAGGATATATAGAAGTCGGCAAATGTTGGTCAGAGGAGATTCCTTAATATATTTTGAGGCAAAAAAAAAAAAATATAATAAAATAAATAATAAAAATAAAAATCGCACTAGTAAAACTTAGTACATATATCAAATTTTTAATTTTCACCATTCGCTGACCTAGAGTTATGCGCAATAATATTTTTACAATTTTTTATTTAAATTTAATTTAGTTGTTTGTTAAAATATAAAGTAAAGCATATTCTTGAAAATGTCCAACGTGAGTGGACGAAAGCTCGGATTGTTGCAAGGGCGACAATTTTGCTTTACTCAAGAATTGCCCTGAAAAACATTTAGGAATTTAGAAAAATCATGCAAAAATTATTATTATTATTATTATTATTATTATTATTATTATTATTATTATATTATATTATTATATATTATATTATTATTATATTTATTATTATTATTATTATTATTATATTATATTATTATTATTATTATTATTATTATTATTATTATTATTCTACTTTCCAGTAACTAGAACCAACTGTATGTGTTATTTTATAAACAAATTTTAGACCTTTGTTGACTGGTGTTTGTGGAGGAGTGAAAGCATGCCAAGCTTTTAATTGTAGCTTTGGTCTTTAAAGGGTGATAAAGAAGTGTCAGTTGCGATTAGTTCTAATGAATAATAAACAATTAAAACAAGTATTAAACATGTTTTATAAGAAAATTTGGGGAGCGTCAGTTAGTCCCATAACTCGTCCATTGAGGAGAAGTCACGTGACTCCTCTTCGCTCACAGTTAAATCATATGTATTGTATCTGGTTTTGAATACTTTGAAGCAATTTAAAATTGGAGTTGGAGTATTTTTAAATTTTCATGAGCAGTTAAAATCAGTGTTATTGGAAAGTTATAATAACAATGACAAATATATTTAATTACTGATTGATAATGTAATAAACTAATTTATTAACTAATTAATGTAATGTAATTAATTAATTAATTAAAAGTTATTTTT
Source organism: Trachelipus rathkii (assembly GCA_015478945.1). Taxonomy (NCBI): domain Eukaryota; kingdom Metazoa; phylum Arthropoda; class Malacostraca; order Isopoda; family Trachelipodidae; genus Trachelipus; species Trachelipus rathkii. Next base: position 20,245 of record JABUQX010043612.1, on the reverse strand, counting down.
AGGGAAAGGATGAAAAGGCTAAAAAGTGGGAAATATTTTGAATTGGCTAAATCCTTAAATTAGGAGAATTTGTAACTTCTATTATAAAGGTTGGAAAAATAGTACGAATATGATAGTTTTGAAGTAAATGTTAGAAGTAGAGAAGAAAAGAGAGAATTTTTTAGTTACAATAAGAAAGATCAATTATCGAAATGGAAAATGTGTCACAAGAAACCTGTAATATGATTCATGGACGGAAATGGACA
>JABUQX010043612.1:0-12500 GCA_015478945.1 Trachelipus rathkii | reverse complement strand
CTAGTTCGCTGCGGTGCTTCCTTCTTTCCTGCCACATCTGTTCTGTGGAATTCTCTTCCATCTCCTGTGTTTCCTGCTGAATTTAATCTCCCTCAATTTAAAGCCTGCGTCTGTGCTCATCTGCGTAATTTACGCTAGTGGATGAAATTTTAGCGTGCAACACCCCCTCCCTGAATAGGGCCCTGCCCTTGAGTGTGGTGGTGACAACTGTAATATAGAGAGTATATATATATATATCTATGTAGAAAGAATATATATATATATATATATATATATATATATATATATATATATATATATATATATATATATATATATATATATATATATATATATATATATAATATCTTTATATAATAGGATAGTTCCTATTGTTATCCTGTTTTAATAATAAAGTTTTCTCTTATATTTTATGAAACTTTTTTTTTCTTCTTTTTTTTTTTGGTGGGGAAATTTGTCTCATTCAATATTGTTTCATTTTAGGCAATTTGTGACAATTCTGATACGAAATATGACTCTCTCTCTCTCTCTCTCTCTCTCTCTCTCTCTCTCTCTCTCTCTCTCTCTCTCTCTCTCTCTCTCTCTCTCTCTCTCTCGCGAAAGTTTTTAATTGCACTAAAATCTCTCATTTCTTCCTTTGAATATTTTTTTTCAATTCTATTCTTTTTTTAATATATTTAAATAAATAATCATTTTTAAAAAAAAAATAATTTTGTTATTTTTTTTTATGTGAATAATACTTTAAACGTGCAAATATGTTTCATATGAAGTTTTGGGGTCTCTAATTTTATTTAAGTAGATCTCTGCAGCCATGGAAGTTGGAACCCTTTTTAACTCTGTCTCTTTAGGTTTCCGTGTCCTTGTAAGTTGTAACTATGAAACCCTTAGACAATATTCATTTTTGTGAGTATGAATCTAGAACTCTGGATCCCTAAAACTATAATAAAACCATCGCAACATTTATTATGGATACATTACCTTATTTATAAGAAGTTTTTATAATAATGAAAGCGAGGAATCTATCAATAAAGTAAGTGATTTTTTTTCAGCTCGTTTCATATAGATATAAAATTTAAAGATTTTAACACGTAAAAAGTCTACAACATTTGAAAACAAACTTAGAATCTTCTACTTTTTATGGTAGGCTACTTGATTCACCACAAAACTCTCTCTCTCTCTCTCTCTCTCTCTCTCTCTCTCTCTCTATATATATATATATATATATATATATATATATATATATATATATATATATTATTATTATTATTATATATATATATATATATATATATTACATATACATATACAATTACATATACATAATATATATATGATATTATATATATATATATATTATTATTATATATTATTATTATATTATATATATATATATATATATATATATATATATATATATATATATATATATATATATGTATGTATATTTTCATATATATTAGGATGCCGAATATCTCGGTAAGTGACTGTATCTGGCCTATTCAGCCAAAATGCTGAATATTCGGTATTCGGCTTTTTGCCGAACTATTCGGGCCGAATATTGAGCTTTATAAACAATAAATTACGTCAACATAAGGGAAAGTTATTTCAATTTAAAATTGAAATTTTAGAAACTTATTTTCCAAAAAAATAAAAATATAGCCAAATTTTGTAGCCAATATGGCGAAAATCTTTGTCATATGTCAGATCCTATAAGGGCCTTTGACATTTTTCAATATTCTAAAAAATAGAATTCATTTAGTGATACAGGATAATGGATCAAACATGGTAGCTGGTATAAGGGAGAGTGGCTTGCTATCAATTTCATGTTTTATTTACATGTTGCAACTATGCATTCACGATTCAATATTATGTCAGAAGTCTGTTAAAGATATTTTATTTACTTGCAGAAGCATATCCTCTCATTTTCTGCCATTCAGCACGGCAGATGCTTAAAACTTTACAGATGCAGCTGAATGTCAAACAGCATAAATTAATTGAAGACGTTTCTACACGCTGGAACAGAACTTATGATATGCTTAAAAGATTGTTTGAACAAAAAGTTCCCCTATCCATATACGCTGCTGAATGCAATCAGAAAATGTTGACTGATTTTCAGTGGCAAAATTATTCCATTTACTTGAGCCTCATTTGACAACATCACTAAACAAGTATTAAACGAAGTAACAGTCGCCCAAGTGATCCCTTCCATTTTAGCAATAAATCTATTTTTAAATAAGGCAATTAAAAGCAAAAAGCTTCAGTGGAATAATTACACTCGTTGAAGAGCTTAAGAAATCAGTAGAAAAAGACTTTCTAAGTTTCTATGTGATAAATCTTTGTCTAGCTACTTTCTTAGATCTGCGTTTCAAGCTAATTTTTCAACATGAATCAGATGAATCAGTAAAAAATATGGTCGTTGAGGCATGGAAAGAAATGCATGAAAATTTAGCTCCTGACTTCTGCTGACGATGATTCACGTAGTGGGAAAAGTGAAGCTGAAGGTTCCATTTTCACTTCTTTAATGGATTGTTTTAAAGAAATTGTGGCATCAAAATCGTCATACAGAAAAGAAAGTGAGAGTGAAAAAAGAAAGTCATATTCTTCTGATGATGTGATTATTGTACATAAAAGTAAAAGGCTACATACGGAATTACATCAAGAAATAAACAAATATATAAGTTTGCCTACTTTGACCAGTGAAGACAATGATATTCCCTTCAATTGGTGGAAAAACACTGGAAATAGTTTTATGAATTTGAAAAAACTAGCAATAAAATACCTTTCAGCTCCAACAGCGAGAGGGAATATGAGAACAGAGAAAGATGATGAATCATAGTTAACATCTGTGAGAACTGCTACGTTCTGTCATTTAACCTTTGAGCTTATTCAAATGAAGTTTAGTTTAATATCTTTAACTACGAAACTTTTCAATTTTCATTTAATTATTTTTAATATGTGAATGGTTTGCTATAGGTAAGAAATAGTTATTTACTTTTTGTTTTATTACTTTGTATTAGGGATGTACAGGAGCCATATTTTTGACGGAATATCGCAATTGATTATTGATCTGCTGATTCCAAAAATGTAATCGGTTTTTGCATATCACATCGCATTTGTGAGATATTGTGTGTAATTTTATGATTTTTACCTTTTTCAAGAGGGTCTATCACAATTATTGGGATTTTATATATATATATATATATATATATCATATATATATAATATATATATATATATATATATATATATATATATATATATATATATATATATATATATATATATATATATATATATTGGATATATGAAGGGAGAGAAACAAATCGCAATGATATGATACATGTCTTTGATAGATATATGTTAAACATATAATACAACTATGAATAAAGAGTAATATGGGACAACAATGAATGTAATAGAAGGAATGGGTTTAGTTAATGTAAACATACCTACGATGGTAGTAACTTTCTCTTCGTAGACGATCTACTGTGAATAGCGTCTGGAATATCCCTCATCAAGCTCCAACAATAGTCGGCCATCATATTGATATCCCACTTGCCCTGGTAACGTCCTTCCATGAACTTTAGATCTTGATGGATGCGTTCACCCTGCTCATCACTAACATCGCCTAGGTTATCCTGAAATTTTTAGGTGAAAATGTAAGTAGTGCAACTTTAAACTCATTCTACATCCATGAGAAGGAAAACTGTCTAGCAGTTCCTGTACAATGTTAGTGGTTCTCAGCTTTCCTGTTCCTCAGAAAATTCTGTGGTACATCTGAAAAAGCATTCCACGCTCTTGCCTCTAACACCGTCATTGTTGTAGCAAAGGCAGCATCACGGAGGAGTGTCCGTATTTGTGGGCCATCAAATATCCCAGCTTTTTTCTTCTCGTCACTCAGACCAGGAAACGTTGAGCATATATAGCGGAAGCATTCACCATCATGGTCCAGGGCCTTCACAAATTGTTTCATCAAATCAAGTTTTATGTGTAGTGGAGGTAAGATGATGTTTTCTCTCTGTACAAGTGGTTCACGTGCGATGTTCCTGTCACCTGGCGTCAAGGTTTCCCTCGGTGGCCATTCTATTTTGGTCCAGTGATCCTTTGCCGCCCGGCTGTCCCAATAGCACAGGAAGCAGGGATATTTGGTGAAACCTGCTTGCGGACCGAGCAAAATGTTTACCATTTTGAGGTCGACGCATATTTACCATCCATGTACCTGATATTGTAGTCTCTCCAAACTGTCTTGATTTTTGCATACTCCTCTCTCATCCGTACCGAGTACCCTACTGGAACCGAAACATACCTGTTGCTGTTGTGTAACAACACACTTTAAACTGCTCTTGGAAGTGTCAATAAACAGTCGCCACTCACCTGCATCGTATGCTTGGAGTCCCATAGCGAGTAGTAGGCCTGCAACTTCACTGCAATACACAAGGTTACCATCTGACTGGAAGAGCCTCCGCAACTCTGCTTCTCTGTTACGATAAAATGTTACTCTTGTCCCATGGTCCAGTAGTCATTTTTCATGCAACCTCGAAGCCAACAGCTCAGGACAACTTCGGCAAATACAACTCTCATACAAGATCGTTCAGTTCACCCTGGGTGAACAATGACGGACCATCCGACTGTATTTCAGATGGATGATAGACATCATCCAGGTCATTGGCATCCATACATGTAGACGTACTAAAGTTACCACATGCTTCCCGAATATCGACCGCAGTAAACTTGCTACTCGTAGATATATGCGGAAGGTAACGTCTATACTTACAGCCTATGTAGTGCGCACATGAATTTTGTCATTCCTAGGGAATATGCAAAAGAGGGATCCATGATTGCACGAAAACGGATACGATACAGCAAATCCGAGAATATATATGGAATCAGCACCTCCGAATTACTTTATATCTGCTACAAAGTCCATCCAAGAAAAATTTCCTTTTTTTGTTGACCAGTGTAAGTTTTCTTTATTTTTCCCTAAATGGATGACCGAACTTTCAAATAACTATTCGGCCGAATAGCAAAGTGATTATTCTGCCGAATATTTGGTATTCGGCCGAATACTTTTAGCTGAATATTCGGTATTCGGTATTCAGCTTTTTCACTTATTCGGCACATCCCTAATATATATATATATATATATATATATATATATATATATATATATATATATATATATATATATATATATATATATATATATATATATATATAGGTGATATTTGGTTTAGCTACAACTATCATCGATCCATATCTCAAAACTACAATAGTTACAGGGAAAATGAATACATTGTTGGAATCCTGGCAAATTTTATTGCGAAAATAAAAAAATCATATCTCAAAACTACAATAGCTACAGAAAAAAGACATTTTTGGAATCCTTGTAAAATTTAGTTAGGAAATAAAAAAGAAAAGAAAAATAATAAATAAATAAAACAAATATTGGCTATTTTTTAGGAGCAGGGGACATAGTATATATATATATATATATATATATATATATATATATATATATATATATATATATATATATATATATATATATATATATATATATATATATATATATATATATATATATATATATATATATATATATATATATATTATTTTTATATATTTTACACGGCAATGTAGGGTCGAGCAGACGGGGAACATAGGGGGGACGTTTTCCATACCCCGTAGGGGAGGGTGGAGGTCCCCGTGACACCCAAATACCAAAGAGTTGGGGTTCCGAGACCCTTCCCGGAGGGGGGGAATTAGTCCTACCCCGTAGTTCCCCGGAAGGCCGAGAGACCCCGACTCCTGCCATCGGTGCGGTATACCCTTGCAATGCAAAAAAATGCAAAATTTAATAGAAAGTCTATTTATTTTAACGAGTAACCAATAAAAGGTCTCTAAATAGGCTCTCTAATCATATTACTTTAATTATTAACAATATTTTTTTAATTTTTTCATTTATTTTACATTTTCCTATCTAAAATTTTACCAGGATTCCAAAAATGTATTTTTTTCGCTGTAGCTATTGTAGTTTTTGAGATATATTTTTTTTTATTTTTTTATTTTTTTTTTTTACATTTTCCGCACTAAAATTGGACCAGCATTCCAGCAATGTATTCCTTTTCCCTGTAGCTATTGCAGTTTTTGAGATATGAGTTGTCGCTTTAAACCAAATTTCACCCATAACATAACATAGCATGTAGAGACAATAAGAATCCACATGGGTTTATCGAGCCTGTCCTATTCAACTATAATTAGGACCAATCATTCAACATGCTCATGCAAAACCCACACACCACTCTAAGGCTTGTCGATAACTTACATAGTATATACACCTAGTCTACTACCAAAAGAAAAGAAAACTATAGCTAAGGTACATGCTAACCACACTACAAGCTCTAAAAAGTTTGTCAGTCATAACATGCAGTTTAACCTACCGCAACTTAAAACCCGCCCATTTGGCTTTGTCGAAATATACTAAGTAATACACAAACTATCCATATACCTATCCAATCCTTTCTTAAATGTTGCAAGCGAGTAGTACTCAGCAACCTCCTGCGGCAAACCATTCCAAAAATTAGTAACCCTATTACAGAATGAATGTTTTCTTATATCAAGATAGCATGCCTTCTTAATTTTCTTATCGTGCCACCTGGACTCCCTTCCGTGGTCTACTATGAAGAAATTATTGGTCTCGGTATTATCAATAGATGTAAATATTTTGTTGACTTGTATCTTATCCCTTTTGAGAAATCGCCTTTTACAGAAAACGTTCCTTACTCCTTCAGCCTCTCCTCATAGCTCTTACCCTAAAACCCAGAAATCAACCTTGTTGCTCTACGTTGCAGTCTCTTCAGCATATCTATGTCTTTCCTTAAATTAGGGGCTCAAACTTGAACACAATACTCAAATACTGGCCTAACATTCCTATTAAACAGTTTACTTACAACTTCCTTGATCTTGTTAACAACATTGCGTTTTATTATACCTAGCATCTTATTAGCATTATTCCTTGCTTTAAAATACTGATTAGTTTCTTTCAAATTACTGCTTATACTCACACCTAAATCTTTTTCTTGATCCACAGACTCAAACCAATCCCCATTCATATCGCAGTTAAATCTTTTATTTGAGTAACCTAGGTGAAGAACCTTACGCATTCTACTATTAAAATTTATTTGCCACTTAGCTGACCACCCAAGAAGCTTATCAAGATCATTTTGAATCTTTATACATCCATCACTATTCCTTACTGAGGTAGCCACTTTGGTATCATCTGAAAATTTAGAAACCTTACATTTAAGTCCCTGGTATGCATTATTTATATATATGAGGAACAATAGTGGTCCCAGCACTGATCCATTTTGGGAAACCACTATTCGCTATTTCAAATGATGCTTATTGCCATTTAGTTGTACACACTGTTTTCTATTCCACAACCACTCTTTAATCCAACCATGTATACTTCACCTATATCACATTGCGATAACTTTTGCGTCAACCTTATGTGGGGAATCTTATCAAAGACTTTGCTGAAGTCTAAATATATACTATCAACGTGATCGTCTTGGTCATTGCACTCAGTAACGTATTCCATAAATTCTAAAAGTTTTGTCTGACATGTTCTACCCTTTTTAAACCATGCTGGGAGTCATACAATATCTTGTTATCTTCCAAACACTTCTCTATATGACTTTTCAGCAACATTTCCAAAACTTTTACAACCAGAGATGTTAAGTTAACTGGCTTATAATTTATCAAATCTTCCTTACTACATTTCTTATAAATAGGTACAACATATGCTGTTTTCCAGTCCTCTAGTACCTCACCAAATGTTTTAGATCGCTTAAAAATCAAATACATTGCTTTTGCAATTTTGCTACTACACTCCTTCAGAATTTTACCATATATAGTAGCATCAGGACCTACAGCTTTACTTGGATCAATATTGTCCAGTAAAGATTTAATTTCTTTTACCCCAAATTCAAATTTTGCAAATCTATTTATTACATGCATACCAGAACTATTAGTCTCCAAACTATTATCCAATCTTTCCTCTGTAAACTCACTAAAGTTTCATCAGTTTTAATAAGACCAATTGTCCTATTCTTATTTTTAAATTTATAAAAGCTAAAAAAAAACTTCGTCGGGTCTTTATTACTATTCCTTGCTAAATTAATTTCTGTCCCTCTCTTTGCCTTTCTTATTGACTGGTTAAGTTCATTCCTATTTTTCCTATAATTTTCTAAATCTTCCTCCCTATTACTACCCTTGAAAAATTTAAAACATCTATGCTTTCATTGATTTTCTCTCTTATCTCTCTATTCCATGGATCTATCTTTAAAATATACCGATTGAATATTCATCAAAATTTGTTTACTTTGGTCTTTAAACTCCTTTTTCCAGTCAATTATATGAAGCACGTTTCGAAATTGGTAAAATAGCCATTTCGAAAATCTAAGGTCTTTTCCTTACTAACTTGCAATTTGCCAAGATATCACTTTCATTTTAAATCTAATTATATTATGGTCACTAATTCCTAAATTCTCCTCAACTCTAACCTCATCCACCATACTTTCACTGTTAGTTAATATTATGTCTAACAGTGCTGCGTGTCTTCTATGTTCATGGACCAGCTGGCTCAAAAAACTTGCTTAGCGTACAATTTATAAAAACAGAACTTCAACGATCCTCATTAGACAAGGGATTCCACTGGATGTCGGGAAATTTAAACTAAAAATTAAAAGTAGTGAATAACCGTAGGGATTCTTCACTTGAAGATAAACTCTGGTCTTCTATTCTTCTGAAGAAACTTCTGTACTACCTTATAAAATGCTGATCAAATTTTCGGACATCAAGTTATCAACATTTTCTTGAACAGCGACAGAGCTTACAGAAAACATCCCTACTAGAATGCGCACGCACATCTACACAAACACTTAGTACAACTTACGAAACAGTCAAACAAGCGTATTTCTCTATCTTTATGGTATTTTCCCTATTTTTTTACTAATTCCAAAATTTAATTAAAATATTCACATTATTTTCTGTATTTATCAATATATTATTTTTATGTAAATTTCGACACTTAATTACTGTTTATAGAATGAGACATTTTCTTCATTTATTGCTTAAATTTGTGAAATTTGGCTATGAAATAGCCAATATGGTAACCCTGAACAGAATACTTGAAAAAAAAAATTATAATTCTTCGTGATTTATTTTTTAAAATTAAGAATAACGAGAAAATGAACGAATATTAAGATAAAGACTCCGAAAAGCATTTTTCACCCTCGTCTCAAAGTATTTAAGCTTGGTTGTAGTTTCCAGTAAGCTTTCTATTGTGTTTCCGCCGTAATTTCATGCACGAGAACTGCTGTTACACATGTTAAGCTTCTCAAAAAGGCAGGAGCTTGAGTTACCGAAAGCACCGTTTTAACCAACGAAATGTTTATTCACGTTGGCTGCTCGAGAAGGCAAATTAACTATAAATTTGATTTTAATGTTAATAGAAGCGTTAGAAGAAGAACAATTATCAACATCTTTATTCTCAAATCACAATATATTGACGATCTAAATTTTATTTTATTTTTTCCCTTAAGAATGCGCTGCATGTTAAGCAAGCAATAAGGATTCGCCCTGAATTATATATATATATATATATATATATATATATATATATATATATATATATATATATATATATATATATATATATATATATATATATATATATATATATATATATATAAATATATATATAATATATATATATATATATATATATATATATATATATATATATATATATATATATATATATATATATATATATATATATATATATATATATACAAATAAATATATATATATATATATATATATATATATATATATATATATATATATATATATATATATATGTGGTACGTTACAGTACCTTTTTAATTCAAAAACGTATCCCATCATTTTAATTAGATTCAAAATAACGCAAATACGTTTTATTTGAAACAAATAGAACAAGTCGCTTGCGAACCAAAATTCCCCACATTCTTCCTGTAAATGCGACGCATAAGAATTCATGTACGCTTGCAATAGCGAAGCGACGCCGACTCTTGCAAACGTACAAAGACGCCCTCAGTTACTCCTAGCCTTGTAAACTGTTGAGATGTTTGTGGACAATTGTGGTGTGTGAACGGTCTATATACCCTTCTACTTTCAATATATATATATATATATATATATATATATATATATATATATATATATATATATATATATATATATATATATATATATATATATATATATATATATATATATATATATATATATATTAAATATTTCTTGTGTAGTTGCTCCAGTTTACCTGGTTTAGAGATAATCAATTATGGTAAATCATAATTAATCCACCACTCACCCTTATCTATATATATATATATATATATATATATATATATATATATATATATATATATATATATATATATATATATATATATATATATATATATATATATATATTCATACCTATAGATATAGTTATATATGATATAATTATATCAAGCCGGTGTGTTTGCATTTACAATTTTACAGAGATAAAAAACTTATATTTAATTGACGGAGATAATTTTCGCAGCTGAAGCGGAGATTAAGAGTTTGTATGGCATTTAATTAATGACCTTTAGAGGTACGTCCGAACCATTATTATTATTTTATGTTGTATAATTAATATTTATCCTTCTTATAAAATATTATGTACTAATTAAGCAAAGCATGAAACATGAAGCATGATAAAACCAGATAATTATATGTAATAAGAAATTAATTAAAATATGTCATTTAAGTATTATTTAAATGTTCAAGATTGCTAACCTTTCAACCATATATGTTTTATGAAAATATATGATTAATTACCAATTATTAATACCTTTATTAATCTTATTAATTATGTTTTATTATGTACTTTTTCTTACCGGAGATTTAATATTCCCTAGGTGTTTTAGGTATTTTGGTATAGAATTTCGTGTTGCTTATGTTGTAATAGAAGTCCCCTTTGGGCAGAATAACATTACCAGAAGTGGTAATTCAAGAGGGAAATTACTACAGTTTGGCTCATCTTGCTTCGGATTATGAACCGTGCTTTTGGAACGCACATTCAGATGACGACGTCCGTGCCCCAGGCCGCAGCTATTTGCTCACCAAGACACCTCTATGGGTCAAGAAGCGTTGAGAAACGCAACAGTAAGGAGAACAGATACAATCAGATCAAAATCTGATTATATCTACTCAAAAAAACAACTTTTATATATATATATATATATATATATATATATATATATAAAAAAAAATATATTATATATATATATATATATATATATATATATATATATATATATATATATATATATATATATATATATATATGCCTATAACTTTAAAAATACTTAGCTAGCTAGTTAGGGATATAGAAAATAATATAATAAGAAGGCCAACAAAACTTTTAAACAAATAAAAAAAATTTTGTATTTATTATTATTATTATTATTTTTTATTATTATTATTATTATTATTCCAATCATTTGCATAATAAAGGTTAAAGAGGATGATTCAAGGTCTTCCTTTCATTGTCCTTAACCTTATTATGACCGATGCTAAGATTATCTAAAGAAAAATTTTTGTATTAGTATTATTATTATTATTATTATTATTATTATTATTATTATTATTATTATTATTACTCTGGTTGTAAATTATATAGGAGGTAAAAACGAAAGATATTTCTTCGTCATATGTGTAATTGCTATCTGGTTTTGGTAATAATTTTAATGATATAATAATTACTTTATCTAATATGAATATGATAATCACTTTATTTAATATTAAGAATGTTAATTTAGATCTGATGATGATCTGCGCACTGCGACTCTAACATTTTAATTTTAAGGAAAAGATAAAATTGGGGGGGAACAGAGGGAGATCTCTTATATTCCTCCATCTCCTCCATTCTTCATTCTTTTTCTTTTCCTTTGCTCCACTTGGCAACAGCGTTTGAAAAGTGTGGAAGTCAGAGAAGAATCAAGGAAGGGAATTCAAGCCACTAGCTCACAAATTGTTCGTTTGTGGTCGAATTTGAGCGAGAGCGTTTATAACGAAATCGAGGTCGGAGTCACGAGAGAAATCGAACTTGGCCGACGCATATAAAACATTCGTTCAAATCCGCACAATGCTACATTAGAGCCCTATTGGAAACGGAAAAAAATTCTTAAAACTTACCTTCTCTCTTTCTCCCAAAGTTATCAAAGCCACCCTTATATATATATATCATATATATATATATATATATATATATATATATATATATATATATATATATATATATATATATATATATATATATATATATTGAAGTTATGCTAATGAAAAACGTTAAAGGTTTCAACGATAAATGCGAAAACGGTTAAACACCCAAATTGGAAACCGAACGAAGCACACCG
>JABUQX010043610.1:27500-32325 GCA_015478945.1 Trachelipus rathkii | reverse complement strand
TTCCCGCTCGAGATGAAATATATATATATATATATATATATATATATATTATATATATAATATATAATATAATATATATTGTGTGTGTGCGGGGTGAGTGTAAGTGTCTATGGGTGAACGTAAGTGTCTATGTTGTATGTGCGTATGTGTGAATAAGAGATATAGTGTATGTGTGTATAGTGTAAGTGTAAGTGTCTATGGTAAGTGTAAGCTTATAAGCTGAATCATCAATATAGGTGGGTACAAAACAGAGACGCTATCCAAAAGGATGAGTCACTCAAAGATAACCACTAAGCTGAGGTACCAAAGCCTTAAGTATATTAAAGTGAGGTATCAAAGCTAGGCATCAAAAGCTAAGTATCAAAGTTGAGCATCAAAAGCTGGAGGCCAAGTTGAGGCATGCAAAGACTGAGACATCAAAGTTGAGCATCAAAAGCTGAGTATCAAAGTGTGAGGGATCAAAATATCGAGTGTGGGTGTATCTGTGTGAGTGATGTATGTGTGTGTGTGGTGTATGTGTGTGTGTGTGGTGTGTGTGTGTATGTGTTCTAAATAATAACAATAGGCATAAAGTAAATAAAATAAATATATAATAAAATAAAAATAAATGTTTTTAAAATATACGCTATATGTGTAAGTGAGTTGCGTGTGCAATGAGTGGTGTGGTGTGTAATGTGTATGTGGTGCGTGGTGTGTTGGTATGTGGTTCTTTAAATAATAATTAGACAATTGCATGAAGTAAATAACACTAAGTTATAATAAATAAAAATAAAAAATAAAATGTTTTATAAATTATTTACTTATGGTGTAAGTGAGTGTGCAGTGTGTGTTGTGTGTGAGGAATGGTGTGTGTGGTGTGTGTGTTGTGTGTGTATGTGTTGGCTGTGTGTGTGTATGTGTGTTTCTAAAATAACAATTTCGCGCGGATATTGCGCCCTGCGGGGCGCACCGGCGGGCGGGAAGCGTAAAATATTGCGCCTGCTGGCGCACGCGCGGGCGGGAACGCGGCGGGACGCACCAGCGTGCGGGTTGGCTGCCTTTGCGGGTGGGCTCATGCTGAGCCCTGGTGGTTTAGTTTATGAACTAGGAATTAATTATTTATCTATTTAGTGAAATTAATTAATTATTCTCAATGTAGTATTTATTATAAATATATATATACTTAGTAAAAATAAAAACACTTTTAATACAAATCGATAACTTGTGCACCGCTTAACAGCTAAAATGACTATGATTTTTAAAATGAGTTTGGGTATAAAAGATAATAAAACACACACCACTGCTCAAATACAAGTTAAAAGAACAAAGTTAATTTTCAAAAAACGATAAAATAATTCTCACGACCAATCACATACGAGGTCATATAGAGATAAGATTACCCCGACCAATCACAAGTAAGAAAACATTTCCTTTTTACCTTCTTAAAGGATCTTACCGATCCAACTGTTTCAGTTTGGAAATAGTATTTTATAAAAAATAATAATAACAATGACTCTTGTCTATACTGGAATTACCTTTTGACTTGGTATTAGGATTAAATTAGCCCGTCACAAAAAGGTTATCCTAAATTTAGCCTAAAGTAGTTATTTCAACATGTTATTGCACCACAATTTACAGAAAAAGGTCAGTTTAAAATATATTTGAACTGGAATTAGGCTTAAATCGCCCCGGGTTACAAAAAAGATTATCCTAAATTTATACCTAAAGTATTTATTTCAACACATTTTACAGATGAGAGGTTCAGTGTTCGTATCTGAAGCAGTGCGGTTGTTGTGTTTATCTCGTATGATTTCAATGTTCCCGAATATTTAATAATAATAACAATAAAGAAGAAAACCGAATTATTTAAAAAAAACTTTTGAAATATTTTTAGTTAACATCGAGTGAATAATATAAATTGTAAGTGAATAATTGTTATTTAAATAAAAACTTAGAATGATTTAATAAAATACGATGTTATGTTAGCAGAGAAGAACCTATTTTTTTTTATTTTATTACTTATTACCACTGTCTAAAAGATATGTAAAGTCAGTAAGTCAATACGAACAAAACGTTGGCATAGCTTTGATGTAGAGGTGCTAGGGCTGGCCTTACTGATTTACTGATTTATTGCTATAACTTTAAGGTACGTAAAAAATATGTTTTTAATAAAAATTCATTGTAAAATTTTAGTAAAAAATATTTTTAACTTGAAGTATATAAAATTTATAAACAAAAGTATTAACAGTTAGAATAATCATTATATTTTATGATTGTGATTTATTTGGTAATGAGTTTTAAGAAGCTTTGTGTGGAATTTTTATTGAATATTTTGAATGAGTAATATAAATGTACGTGTTGATTAAAACATAAAATGTTTTAATAATTTATACGTTGTATGTGTAAGTGAGTGTGCTGAGGTTGTGTGTGAGTGGTGTGTGTGTGTGATAGATATAATAGAATGAATAATAGATGATAATCTGGCTGTGCGAGTGTAATAAATCTGTGTGTGTAGGTAAGTAAATCTGTGTGTGGAGTGTAGTAATCGTAGTGAGTAGTTGTAATAAAATCTGTGGTGTGGGAGTTGTAAGTGTAGAATGAAAGTTGTCTATAGGATAAATGTAAGTGCTTCATAGTGAATGTGTGTATAAGTATTATAGTGAATGTGTGTATAGGTGTAAGTGTGTGTGTGTGACCGCAGTGTGATATAAGTGTAATATAATGTCTATGGGTAAATGGTCAGAGGTGTCCATATGAATGTGTGATAAGTGTCATGTATGATTGAATATGTTGTATAAGTGTAAGTGTGGCGTGTGTGTGTGTGTGTGTGTGTATGTGTGTGTGGTGTGTGTGTAGTGTGTGTCTGTGTGTATGCGCATTATAGATGATAAGTAGCATTCGGCATGAAGTAAAATAATTCTATATAATAAAAATAATAAAAATAAGATTAATAAAATAATAAAAATAATAATAAAAATAAATAAAAAATAGATAATAAAATAAAAAAGTATTAAAACAAAATAAAAAACATTAATGTAATAAATATATGAGTTAAAGCAGTAAGCAGAAAGTTAAAGCGTAAAGCAGGAAGTTAAAGCAGTTTAAAGCAGGAAGTTAAAGCAATAAAGCAGAAAGTTAAAGCAGTAAAACATAGTTAAAGCAGTAAAAACATGAGTTAAAGCAGAGTAAAGCAGTAAACAAAAGCATACTAATCCACCCCCCTTGTGTAGGTAACACCTCTATTGATTTACTTGATTTACTGCTTTAAGGTATGTAATGTTAAATGATATGTGAGTTAAAGCAGTAAAACATATGATTAAAGCAGTAAAACAGAGTTAAAGCAGCAGAAAAACATGAGTTAAAGCAGTAAAGCAGTAAAACAAAAGCATACTAATCCCCCCTAGGTGTTAGTAACACCTCTATTGATTTATGATTTACTGCTTTTAAGGTATAGTAATGTTAATGAGTATGTTGAGTTAAAGCAGTGAAAAAATAGAAGTTAAAACAGTTAAAAACATGAGTTTAAAGCAGCCAAAAAATAGTTAAACAGTAAAGCAGTAAAAAAAAAGCATACTAATCCCCTCTTGGTTTAGGTAACACTCTATTGATTTACTGATTTACTACTTTAAGGTCGTAAAGTATATGTTTTTTAATAAAAATGTTTAAGTGCTAAAAATATTGGATGGCCAAAAATAACCATGGAAGACAAAGGGTTGGTTCGTGTGTTTATACATGTGTATAAGTGTAAATGTAAGTGTAATTGTCTATGGTAAGTGTAACTGGTCATAGTGAAGGGTTGTGTGTATGTGTGTGTGTGTGTTTGGGTGTGTGTGTATAAGTGTAAATGTAAGTGTCTATGGGTAAATGTAAGTGTCATGGTGAATGTGTGTATAAGTGTCATAGTGAATTTGTGTATAAGTGTCATAGTGAATTTGTGTGTGCTGTGTGTGTGTGTGTGTTGTGTGTGTGTGTATATATAAGTATAAGTGTGTATTATATAAGTATAAGTGTGTGTGTGTGTGGTGTGCGGGTGTGGTGTGCGTGTGTGTGTGTGTGTGTGTTTATGTGTGCGTGTGTGTGTGTGTGTGTTTGTGTGTTGTGTGTAGGTGTGTGTGTTGTGTGTGTGTGTATGTGTGTGTGTGCACGGATGGAAATAAGTTAGGAGTAGATCCATACAGGTCAGGTTCCTACATGACCTCATGTTAGCACAGATTACCTACCAAAGGCTAGGCATCAGTTACCTGGATGAGCTCAAGGCGGGGCGGAGGCTAGGTGCAGGAGTGATAGGTAGGGCTAGTATAGTGTACGCTAGGTTAGGTTAGCTTAGGTTTAGGTTAGTTAGGTAGGTTAGGTTAGAGTTAGGTTAGGTTAGGTATAGTTAGTTATGTTAAAGGTAAGGTCAGGTTAGGTGCAGGTTTAGGCTAGGTGTAGGCGGGATAATAGGGTACGCAAGGTTCAGGTCGAAAATATCATGGTCATAAACAAGGGTTAATATATATATATATATATATATATATAATATATTATATTATATTAATATATATATATATATATATATATATATATAATATATATATATTATATATATATATATTATATATTATATTATATATATATAATATATACTACCTCTCTCTCTCTCTCTCTCTCTCTCTCTCGTTGTATATATATATATATATATATATATATATATATATATATATATATATATATATATATATATATATATATAATATATATATATATATATATATATTATATTATATATATATATAAATAAATATATATATTATATATATAATGCAAATTGATATAAAATTTCCAGATTTAATTTTAGAAAAGTATG
>JABUQX010043610.1:17500-22500 GCA_015478945.1 Trachelipus rathkii | reverse complement strand
TCACATACTGCCTCTTTAAATCTCATCCACTCCCCCTCCACTTCCCCAATTCCCGTCCCTCACGTCTCTCCACCTATCCTCCATACTTCTCCTAAACTCCCTCTTACACATGTCTCCTCAATTTTCCACCTTTATCACTTCTACTCTCTTCTTTTCTCCCCTTTCCCTAACCGTCAACCTCTCTCCTACCCTGTATCCTCAGCAACCACCAAATAGTGATCCGATATCCCCCTCCCCGGCACTCAAATTAATTTACACTATAATCTACCTCTATTCCCTTTCCCATTTACGACACCACATAATAAGTACCGCCCTCCCCCCGTATCTCACTGCTTCCATGTATACTTATGATTTTCACTTTTTTTAAACCATGTTATTCCCCACTATCATTCTTCTTTCAACACACAACTCTAACAGACTTTCCCCATTAACATTCCTCTCCCCTACCCAAATGTTTCCTACTATTCTTCCCACACCCTCCCTTCCCACTCCTGCATTCAAACCCCTAATAAACAAATTTTATCATTTACCCAGAAATTTCCCAACACTCATTCAACTCCCTAAAAACCTTTCTCTGCCTCCTCCCTCGCTCATTCACTGGTGCAATTGCACAGTTTATAAAAAATTCCACATCCCCCCCCGAATTGCACTTTTAACCCACATTACCTTTGAACTCACCTGACTGCCACAACTTTACCTTATCCACACCTCTTTCCTCATAACTATTCCCCCCCCTTCCCTCGCCCTCACTCTTTCGTTCACCCCTGATATCATACCCTTGTATTTTCCAAAATCCATCTCCCTCTTTCCCTTCAGCTTAGTTTCTGTTACCCCTAGCACATCCAACCTTTTTTCTTCGAACATTAACCCCACTTCCTCCCTCTTCAAATCCTCGTTTACCCCTCTCACATTCATACATCCCACCCTAATTACCTCTCTCCTCCCCATCTTTTCCCTTTTTTTTTTTTTTTTTTTTTGTTTTTGTTTGTCTAAAAATATGTATACTCCCTCAGGCTGTACGCTTTGTGGGACACCCCACCCTAGGTACTTCCAACAAATATATATATATATATATATATATATATATATATATATATATATATATTAATATATATATATTATATATATATATATATATATATGTGATGAAATACTACTTCATAGTATAAATATATATATTATTATATATATAATATATTATATTAGTGATCTTAATGTGAGTTTATTGCGCATGAAGTCATATCTTTTTTGTATAACTATAACAAAATAAAGTTTCTTTGAATAAAATATCATAGTAAAGTGTACAGATTATTTGACCATGAAGTAAAGGCTTATTTGTTGAAAAACCTCTTCCATTTTTTGGGTCCAAGAGATGGTTGAAGCAATCGCTTCTTAAATGATTGCTAGTGAAGTCGTTGATGATATATTACAAGACTTTGAATAGGATAGCACACGTTATGAGGTTGGTATCAATTTCACGTCGGCGATAATCAGTCACCTGACCGGAAATATTATGTCAACATCAGATATAGAGATATATTAGACAATATTGCTGTGAAGGAGATGATGATACAATTGAAAGGATCATTTCAGTTCGGTGACAAGGCAACCTTTACCAAAATTCAAAAGTAGTAGTTACCAGTTTCATGAAAGCAAAAGGTAAAAGGCAATGCTGTAAACACCGTTGATATTCGAACCGACAAAACCGTCAGTTTTAACCATCCTACATTTACTAAAGTTCATCTGAGAAAGGGGCTGTAGGTTGTGCTTTCAAAGCTGTTGTTCTGTTTAGGAAAACTATCACGTAAATATGAAGAGTCAAAGTATTCAGTTCACCATACACACTGAGAACAGCACAGAAGATTAGCTAAAAAAAAGTGCGATGGAATATACAGATTCTTTCATAATCACTGGACTTGAAAAAAACGAAATATCCAAAATAGTGATTCGGATAATCGTATTGCCTGAAGTAAATGGATTGAAAATACTTTATAATTCAATTCTAACAGATGAACAGATACGATCCTTCTATACATTATCGGTCATGATGGAGTTAATCATTACTATGCATAACAGAAGATAAGTTAAAGCTATGTTTCGAGAATACCAAAAAGCATAAGGCGTATATGAATGTATAGGTCATGATGGAGTTAATCATTACTATGCTATAACTGAAGATAAGTTAAAGTTATGTTTTGAGAACACCAAGAAAAAGAATGCATATATGAATGGTATATTTTGCACTTATTGCTACATTTTCAATAGTAATAATATCGCACAAAAATTAGATGTGAACATTATGATGTAAGACAGTGTCGAGATGATACATTCGAAGATCAACTGATCTGAATGGTATTTCTATGAGTGCCATGAATGATAATCGGGAATTTTATAATTCCGATTGCTATAAAAAACACCAAGATAAAAGTACATTAATTAAAATAAAATTTTTTATCTATGTTGCTGACACAAATAAGATTGATCGTTAAGGGAAGATTTAAACACGACGTACAAAAGCCTTTTTTACTATATGTAAAGAAAAATACCAACACTAAAGAAGACAAATACATATTTGTTACATGAAAAAAAGAGAAAAATGAGGAATCATTATTATTCTTCTCCCTCTTAGCATAGGTCTTTACCTTCAAGTATGTCTATATATCATAGTAAAACTGTTAAAAATTTCAGGTTCGGTATGTTTCTTATTTTTAATAGCCTTCTCCCTTATTTTTCTTCCTTCATGTAATGAAGCGATTGACGATGCGAAAAACGAAAATATTTCAAAGTAAATCAAACAATCCTATCAAAAAATGATAATTATGGTAATTTTCATGTCAACAAACAGCACCTGTCAATCAAGATTGACAGGTCCATTCGTTATAGATATATTCAGAATTTAGCGAGGCAATTTGCGGCTAAGTAGTTCCATACTACACTGATTAGTACCGAACGAGATATTAAATAATTGTAATGTCAAACTTACTCTTCCAGCAATAATTCAAAGGGCAGTATAAGACGATTAAACGGTCGATTTTGGGGTTAAACGATCACGATAAATCGATTGAAACCATCAAAAATGATCTCCCGATCATTTAAAACCTTCAAGGAACCAAAAAGCCCGCTTTGGGTGGTATGCCCCTGAGTTTAGATTCAAAATTCCCTAAAACGGTCTTCCAGACCTCAAAAACGGTCTCACCAACCTTAGAAACCCTAACTTTGACACATCAAGTGTCAAAATCTAACAAAATGGAGGAAATTTCTCAAATTCAACTGCCGACATGACTGGAATTGTTTGCAGACGCCTCAAAAATGGGCTTTCCAAAAATCAGAAACTAGTCTTGTCTTTGACTTTCAGTGCTGCTAATGGTGAAAAATCTCTAAAATCCTTCCGGGGTGGGTCTGATCAATTCAACTGCTGAATTATGGGCAAAACACAGAAAATGCAAGAGTATGAAAAGAATTGCTAAAAATTGGCCGAACCAATCCCAAAGGACAGATTTAGAGGCTTTTTTGTGAGATTTGAGCGCTAAAATCTTGGCAAAACGGCGATAAAATTATTAAAAGTATGAACAAATGGTAAAAAAAGTATTTTAAAAAATGCTAAATGGAAAGATTTAGCGGATTAGGTTGCCAGATTTAGCGACAAATCTGGCAGCTTTCAGTTTGGCTGTCTTTAAGTTTGCTTGATCTTAAAGTTTCAGATTAAGTAAAACAGGGTTTATAAATTTTACAATATTGGGCTATTATTATTATTATTATTATTATTATTATTATTATTATTATTATTATTATTATTATTATTATTATTATTATTATTATTATTATTATTATTATTATTATATATATTATTATTCATTATATTATTATATTATTATTATTATTATCTATTATATTATTATATTATTTATATTATTTATTGTTATTATTTTTTATTATTATTTATATTATTATTATTAATACACTCAAACATATATTTTTTACGAAGGGAGAACTTTAAAAACTGATGACTTTTAATATGTATTACAAACCATTGTACAATAATAATGTCTATCACTTTTAGGTTTATCATGTTTAAACACAACCCATTCTTCTTATTAAAATAACTATGCAAAAACTGTTTATATATATATATATATATATATATATATATATATATTTTATATATCTAATATATATATATATATATATATATATATATATATATATATATATATATATATAATATATTATATATATATATATATATATATATATATATATATATATTATATATATAATAGATATATATATATATATATGTTATATATATATATATATAATATATATATATATATATATAATAATAATATATAATATAATATATATAGTTATATATATATATATATAAAAAAATTGTTATATATATAATATATATATATATATATATATATATATATATATATGTTCACAATGTCTTAAGATAAAACTCTCTATTTCTTTACATAATTTTCAATTCCAAAAATCATGTGGGGTAATGTATTTCTTTAGTGTATCAATGCCGTCTATAGTAACATATGGTAAAAGTTCTCGTTCGGACAATGTAAATATTTTGCTGTGAGGATCATCTTGATTAATAGATTCTCTCCATTGTTCTCTGAATTGGTAGATGAATTTATGAATATCTAATGAGTTTAACAACTGATTAATAATATTTCAAGAGTTGAAAGGATAAAAACTTTTTTAATGTATAATAGTCTTGATACAACATATTAGTGCAAGTGATATAATCCTCAAACATCCGTACATCCTCCATTTTCCGCAATACTAATTTATGAATTCGAGACATATTTTATATGATTCACACCATTAATATAGAATCCATAAGGTTCATCTGCATCTTTATCCCTCAGCCGTATTTTAATATCCAAAGTATTCATATTTAAATAATTGTAAAAGGTTAAATAAGTTGTCAACAACTGCTCTCTTCACCTCCAGAGATGATTGTTCTCCACTTGTTAAAT
>JABUQX010043610.1:5000-7500 GCA_015478945.1 Trachelipus rathkii | reverse complement strand
CAAGAAATTTCATTCCAAATTTATCAAATTCTTCGAGTTAACTCCGAGTTTTACTGTTTGTACAAGCTTGATTTAATTCCCCTCTTTCAGCTCGAAATCTGAAGTCTGCGTGAAGAATTTTTTAGCGCGACACAATAAAATGGAATTATTGTGATATAGAGGACTAATGAACCATGATCGTTCTTAACTATTTTTAGATAATCTCTCAAAAGATCACTCCCAAGTGAGCGGTAATAACATTTTCAATTAGTATAAAATCAGAACTAGTAAGTTGGTCTTATCTTAGAAGTATTTCATGAATAAAGACAAACCAAATCCTTGAGAGTTATTTCATCATAATAGATAGTAGTATAGCATACCAGAGAGAGGAGACCGACGAAGCTCAAGGAGAGAGAGAGGTAGAGAGAGAGACGAGGCTTAACCCGGGATTGGAAGAGGAGCCCGAGAGAGGAGAGACGAGAGAGAGCAGAGGTGCGGATATGAGAGCTTCGAGATAAAACATTATTTTTCTCTCATAGTTTTTGCATAAAAGCACAATCCAGTATTTTTTTAAAAAGATTAAACTTCCTGACAACCGCCAATTGCGGTTTTGCGGGAAGGACCAGTGACACCGCATTTTGCCGGTTGCATTTGATGGTTGTTTTGTTAGGACAAGTGGCAACGCCGGTTGCGGTTTTTTAGTCAAAATATTGTGCTGGTTGTCCGCATAATTGCGGTTTTTGCGGGTTAGGCGTTATTTCGATTTCATCACTAATATATTATATATTATTATATATATATATAATATATATATATATATATAATTATATATATAATATATATATTATATATATATATATATATATATATATATATAAAGATATAGTTATATATATATATATATATAATATATATATATATTATATATATATATATATATATATATATATATATATATATATATATATTATATATATATAATATTATATATATATATATATATATATATATATATATATATATATATTATATATATATATAATATTATATATTATATATATCTTCTTTCTTTTTCTTTTTCTTCTCCCAGGAGGATTTCTTTCATCCTGTCAGCCCGGCGCGGCAAGCGTCTTTCTCCAGAACATCCTCGTTGGCTGCACTATTCTCTTCCTTTAGCACTCCTTCATTTTTTGGTAGGCTGACATCTTTCCAGAGGAGTCCTCCAACCTACTTCCCTTCCCATCTTTTCTTCGGGTCTTCCCTTGTGTCTTTCTCCCTCTGGTATTCCATTTCCCATCTTTCTTTTGGCATTCTGTCCGCTCCATCCTCTCAGATGTCCACCATCTCAATCTCCCCACATCCATCTCAGTATCATCTTCTCACCCGTATTATCTCTTCTTAATTACTTCATTCTTATTCTATCTCTCTACTCTTCGAATCAAGTTCTTTAATTACCCTCATCTCCGCCCGCTTTTGTATTTCACTCTTCCTCTCTTCTCGTTGTTGTCCATGTTTTCGCTCCGTACAGCAGCGTAGGAGTCAGTATACTGTTAAAAATCACTTTTTTAACCTCTATTCCGATGTTTTTATCCTTTCATCATGGGTTTATACTGCTTTCATAAAACTAATCCATTAGGCTTTTTCAATTCTTCGCCGTATTCTCTTCCTCCACTTCTCCCCTTCTGTTTTTTTAAAACACCTCCGAGTAATTGCAGGTTTACCGCCCTTCACCTCCTTTCCCCTCTCACCCACCATCCTCATCCCTTCCTCATTTCCTCCGGTTTTTGTTAATATCTCTGTCTTCTGTACGTTCATCCTCATTCCTGCTTCC
Organism: Trachelipus rathkii; assembly: GCA_015478945.1. Taxonomy (NCBI): domain Eukaryota; kingdom Metazoa; phylum Arthropoda; class Malacostraca; order Isopoda; family Trachelipodidae; genus Trachelipus; species Trachelipus rathkii. The sequence goes on along the minus strand of JABUQX010043610.1, from coordinate 5,690 downwards.
TCCAACTCCTCCGTAAACAACTCCACCACCTCTCGAATCAGGTCTCCTCTCTTTTCGCTCCAAAAACATGCCAGATCTGTCCGCCATAATGCCAATTATGTCCCCCTTCAAATTCTTCCCAGTCTCACCCTCACTTTCTTTATCACCACGTTCTAAGATATAATATAAAACAGCAGTGGGAGATAAAAAACACTCCCCTGCCTTCACTTCCTGTTTCACCTGCAAAAACCATCTATCGTTTCTCGCTCACTCAGTTGCTAACATTACAAACTCATTTCTCATACATACTTTTCTTATTGCCTTCTTAATCTACCCCTCACTCCCCATAAATTCCTCTCCATTAAGCTCTCAGAAGCTTTTTCCTTTGCACCGAAGTCAAAATGGTGCTTTTGCAGGTCGATTGAACGCTAACAAAGATAATCTCTTGCCATACTCCCAGCATCTTCTTCCGAGGACCATTCTTTAGTGTGAATAAGAGGTCCGTCGTTCCTCTTCCTCTTTCTATACCCGTACTGTTCTTCTCCGAGTCTCGGCTCTACCTTCTCTCTCAGCCTCCTCTCCAATATTCTTTCGTATATTTTCGCCAGATGGTCATCAGTGAAATGCCTCTATAATTATTACAGCTTTCCTGCATCTCCTTTACCTTTATTTATATCGGTATTATTATTGCTTTGCCCCACCTTTCCGGCA
>JABUQX010043609.1:35000-40000 GCA_015478945.1 Trachelipus rathkii | reverse complement strand
ATGCATATTTTTAAGGGGAGGAATATCTTTATGAAAGTGTAACCCGTTCTGATTATTAAGCATTTGAAATTTTTAAAATTAATTGCATTGCAGCGACACTGATAAGAATAATTCCGAGTCTTAAGATCCAATACATATAAACGATTGTTTAAAATTTTTAGAAATTTCTTTTGTCGAAGTCATACCCTCCCAACTGGACAAAAGGGCTCTCTAATTTCTGTGATTAAACAGAAAATTTCTATTAACTAAAATAAATTCAAACTTTTAATTGAGGAGAACCAGAAGCTTAAAACAAAGAAAATACAATTGAAATACTTGTCTCATGATTACTAAATTTTTTTCCTTGCGTAGCAAAACTTATCACTAATCTATTATTACTAACATCGCTTCTTTCCCTTAGAAACGAGTTTCTTTTTCTTTTAAATCTTTGACTTAAACTAAAATTTAGTCATATCTGTATTTTTTTTCATCATGGTCAATCCATTTCACCATATTTTATAGCTTCCATCCTAAAACTTTATGCTATTTTAAACACTCATTTTTCAACAACAACTGTATGAATTCTTCCATCACTCCTAATTTACTCTTTTTCGCCTCCTGTTTTTACAAGCTGTCCCACCTGTCAAATATTTTTACGTGATCTTACACCCTTTACTAGCAGATTTATATATTATTTCTTTTATCTCCTTTTCTATTGTATTAAAAATTCTTCCCTTTCATTCATTTTTTTTTCCAAACAATATCCTCCAGATGCTTCTTTCTCGTCTTGTGTTATTTGTAATTTAAACATTCCTTTTTTTTTCCGCCATTTATGAACAAATATAACTTCTTTAATCTTTCACAAAATTCCCCTCAAAATGCCATCACACGAAACTCTGACTCTCCTATGTCCAGGATCTAAATTAGAGACCTACAGTATATCATGAACATGCAAAAAATGTTTAGTAACCATAAAGAGAGAGATTGACAAGATGTAACATAGCCAAAATTAATAACTAAAAAAAAAGTGCAAGATCGGTTCAATACAAACCTTTCTGAATCCAAAAATGGAACCTGATGAATAACGGTCCAATTATTTTTTTTGAGTGAGTATCTTGGTTCATATTCCGTTTCTCTTTCTTTATCCAAGTCTATTAAAAAATGACAAGAACTAAGCGGAACCTGGAAAATAACGGGTAACTTTATGAAAATAAGAAAATCAAGAACAAACCTATCTTCATTATATGATCTTTATAAGGAAAAGCTCTGAAATGAAATTATCCATACAATATACACTTAATGGTACATGATGAAAGTTATGTACAAAAGTATTTCGCAAACACTTAATCAAAACTATTTTGAATAGTTTTTTAATGCATGATTTGAATATTTAACAAAACAAATGTTAGAGGTAATCTTTTAGTTGTCTCCTTAGAACGGGGATTGAAAATATGGTTTTTAAGGAACATTCTCCTATAACTGAAATTCTTGTGCGGAAATAGAATTTTTATTTTCATTAAACCAAATTCTAAATGTTTGAATCTCGTTACATGCTAGGCAACATCGAACTTTAAAATATATATTACTTACATATCGACCTTTTTCTTCTTTATTTTCGTCATTCATATTGGGAGGGATGATTGATGTGGCATTTGCATCACTTGTGAAAGGCTGAGGAAGTTGACCCCTGAATTCACTTTCCACAAACTTTATGTTCCAGCTATGAAAGAAAACGTTTATTTTGGAATTGGATTACGAATAACACTGTATTTAAAAACAAAACAATTTTAAAACCATGCAAGATAAATGTGTAATACAGCTGGATATATATATTGCATACAGAGTTGGTATGTTTTAAATAAAAAAATTGTTAAACTATATTGCAAACTAATTTTGAAACTAATTACATGTCGTATTATTATTATTATTATTATTATTCTAACATAGTTATGCTTAAAGATAATTGAAAATTAGTTAAAATAATAAAAATATTGTCTGACCTAACTAGTTAAATTAAAAAGTAGTTAAATAAAATTGAATATAACTAGTTTCATAATTAGTAGTTAACTAGTTACCACTAGCTAATTTATTTAATAATTAAACTACTCGCAGTTTCGAATATTAATAGAGAAATTAGCCCGGAAGTGTGATAAATGAAAATTTGTGAATCTCATCTGAATACAGATTCAGTTAACCATTTTGTCCATAAACGTTTTCTTTCATAGCTGGAACATAAAGTTTGTGGAAAGTGAATTCAGGGGTCAACTTCCTCAGCCTTTCACAAGTGATGCAAATGCCACATCAATCATCCCTCCCAATATGAATGACGAAAATAAAGAAGAAAAAGGTCGATATGTAAGTAATATATATTTTAAAGTTCGATGTTGCCTAGCATGTAACGAGATTCAAACATTTAGAATTTGGTTTAATGAAAATAAAAATTCTATTTCCGCACAAGAATTTCAGTTATAGGAGAATGTTCCTTAAAAACCATATTTTCAATCCCCGTTCTAAGGAGACAACTAAAAGATTACCTCTAACATTTGTTTTGTTAAATATTCAAATCATGCATTAAAAAACTATTCAAAATAGTTTTGATTAAGTGTTTGCGAAATACTTTTGTACATAACTTTCATCATGTACCATTAAGTGTATATTGTATGGATAATTTCATTTCAGAGCTTTTCCTTATAAAGATCATATAATGAAGATAGGTTTGTTCTTGATTTTCTTATTTTCATAAAGTTACCCGTTATTTTCCAGGTTCCGCTTAGTTCTTGTCATTTTTTAATAGACTTGGATAAAGAAAGAGAAACGGAATATGAACCAAGATACTCACTCAAAAAAAATAATTGGACCGTTATTCATCAGGTTCCATTTTTGGATTCAGAAAGGTTTGTATTGAACCGATCTTGCACTTTTTTTTTAGTTATTAATTTTGGCTATGTTACATCTTGTCAATCTCTCTCTTTATGGTTACTAAACATTTTTTGCATGTTCATGATATACTGTAGGTCTCTAATTTAGATCCTGGACATAGGAGAGTCAGAGTTTCGTGTGATGGCATTTTGAGGGGAATTTTGTGAAAGATTAAAGAAGTTATATTTGTTCATAAATGGCGGAAAAAAAAAGGAATGTTTAAATTACAAATAACACAAGACGAGAAAGAAGCATCTGGAGGATATTGTTTGGAAAAAAAAATGAATGAAAGGGAAGAATTTTTAATACAATAGAAAAGGAGATAAAAGAAATAATATATAAATCTGCTAGTAAAGGGTGTAAGATCACGTAAAAATATTTGACAGGTGGGACAGCTTGTAAAAACAGGAGGCGAAAAAGAGTAAATTAGGAGTGATGGAAGAATTCATACAGTTGTTGTTGAAAAATGAGTGTTTAAAATAGCATAAAGTTTTAGGATGGAAGCTATAAAATATGGTGAAATGGATTGACCATGATGAAAAAAAATACAGATATGACTAAATTTTAGTTTAAGTCAAAGATTTAAAAGAAAAAGAAACTCGTTTCTAAGGGAAAGAAGCGATGTTAGTAATAATAGATTAGTGATAAGTTTTGCTACGCAAGGAAAAAAATTTAGTAATCATGAGACAAGTATTTCAATTGTATTTTCTTTGTTTTAAGCTTCTGGTTCTCCTCAATTAAAAGTTTGAATTTATTTTAGTTAATAGAAATTTTCTGTTTAATCACAGAAATTAGAGAGCCCTTTTGTCCAGTTGGGAGGGTATGACTTCGACAAAAGAAATTTCTAAAAATTTTAAACAATCGTTTATATGTATTGGATCTTAAGACTCGGAATTATTCTTATCAGTGTCGCTGCAATGCAATTAATTTTAAAAATTTCAAATGCTTAATAATCAGAACGGGTTACACTTTCATAAAGATATTCCTCCCCTTAAAAATATGCATCTTAGAAGAGTCATCACAAATATTATTTATACTCATATTCCCCATAGAGAAGAGGTGACAGTAGGTAGTAGTTCCCTATAGTAGAGGTTTGACTGGGTATGTAAAAGGAGGGGTCTGAAAGTAAATTTAGATAAGAGCAAGTTGCATGATAGTAGGTGAGGAGAGTCCGAAGTGTGAAATCATGCTGGATGGTAGACAACTGGAACAAGTATAAGTTTAAATATTTAGACTATAGGTTGGTTGAAAAGGGAACGGATGATGCTAGGTGTAGTAAAAAAAAAAGAAAAAAAAAGTTGTAAGTGGTAGGTAGGAAGGTGGCTGGTGCGTGCAAGTAAATCTTTGGTGAAGAGAGGGGACCACCAAGTCTCGGGTTTGCTAGGGTTTTGCATGAGTATATGTTACTACCGGTGTTAATGTACAATAGTGAAACAATGGTATGAAATAAGAGGTATAGGCTTAAGGTGCAATCTGCTCGGATGGATAATCTTGGGGACGATTTAGGTGTGAGAAATATTGTTAAAACGAGGAATGAGCGTTTTAGGGAGCTGTGTGGTGTGAAGAAATACGTGAATGAGAGTAAGTTGAGATGGTTTGGTCATGTGTGGTGAGTAAATGAGAGTATTAAAGATGATTTTGTCATTTGGTTGGGATGGATGGTGGTAGATTGGTTAAACGGTTGTATAAAGGTGTGTGTTGTGAAGCGGCTGGCTGGGAGAACAAAGAAAAAGTGGATCGAGACAGTAAGTGAGTGGCTGAAGGAAAGGAATGAGTTTGGTTCAAGCGAGAGGAATGGTGCATAATAGGAGTGAATGGCGTGGTTTTGTGAAGGGACGCCTGACATGGGAGGATAAACCCCGACACTGACAAGATGCCACAGTGGTGGTGTCTGTCGCGGGTGAATGAAGCTCTAGGGTGGATTTTTTTGGGGGTGTGACGGTCTTGCACTTGTAATGTTACTCTTTAACTATTCTGTTTCCGGTGCACGTTTGCGCGCCACACCCCCAGTCTATGGGGAGTGGTAGACCAGTAATAATTTAATTTAAGATCTTTATTTAAAGTAAGGCTGTTAAATATTTAAGGTATTATTATAATAGTAT